>JANHFT010001872.1:170899-189946 GCA_032467955.1 Pseudoxenodon macrops | reverse complement strand
GCCCATGCCACATTTGGCTGTGACAGAGACAGAATGAGCACAAGCGAGAGGTGGGCGGGCGGGCGCAGGCAGTTTTACCTCTCGCCAGAGAGACGCAGAAAGATGCAGAAGGGGCCTTCCAGCCACCTGCCCCGGGATCTGCCTCCCTGCACTTCTGCCTCGGCGGACAACTCTTTCAGTGGGCTCTGTAGCGGGGCTTTCCCGCCGCCGATTGTCATGCCATGCTGCTGGGAATTACTGACACGGACACCAAACATCCCGCTAAGTTGCTGCCGCCGCCACCGCCTTCCTTCCAAGGAAAGGGGGAGGGGGGCTTGGAACAAATGGGTTTCCTCCCCCGCGTGCGCTGAGGGCGGCCACCAGGTGAGGGAGTGGGCAACAGCGATGGAGGAGGACTCGACAGCTAGATAGGGAGAGAGAGACATCAGCCTTATCAGCAAGGCATGGGGCGCGAGGTGGCAGGTGAGCAACATGCCTCGGTAGGGGTGTGTGGGGCATGTCCGCCCCTTTCCCCATAAGGTAATTGGGGGGGCTTATTTTGGGAGGGGCTTATTTTAGCCCATGTGCCGAAAAGCCCAATTGGGCTTAATATCGGGGCATGTCATATTTTTGGGGAAGCATGGTAATAAACAAAATTCATATACATATGAACACACATATGCACATACTTTACATGAATGTAAAGAATAAACTTCTGTTTCGGAAATAGCTTCATTCCCATGGCAACCTCAGCCCTCTAAATAATTTCACGAATCCAAAGTGGATTAAGAAAAAAATGTTTCTGCAGAAGACTAGATATGTATGAACCTCTCATTTATATAACTCTCATCTGGTCGAGTAAGTCTGTGCAATGTGCTACGTTCCTCATGGATTAGCTCAAGACTAGTTCATAGAAAATTCCACAAACATTTTTTTCAGGTAAAAAGGGAAAGAAGAAAATATGTGATTATTACTTCCTCTTGAGACCCTTTTAAGGTTGAAATGTAATCCTGCCTTTGGTATAAATTATACTTTCTTGTTAAGTTGAAAATTCACAATGTTGTGAACTTCGAAAACTGGTACTCTTACATACTCATTCATATTAATGGATAGAAGAGAAGGGTATGCTTTAAAATGCAAGATTAAATAAGATAACAAGAATTGCTTGGATATCTGTTCTTTATTTCCAAATCTGCAGCTTATCCCAGCTTTGATCAGTGTGTTACAAAAGTTTTGTTAGCTTCAGATGAAGACTCATACTGTATCTAATTTTTAAGATGGTTTATATCATTGTATATTTTATGCTTCGTTTTCTAATTAAATTTTATGTCGATTTTAGAGGACATAATCAGCTAAATTACAAGTATGAAATAAGTTTTAGGGCCTTTAGGATTTGCAATAAATTTACAGTTTAGCAATATTTCATTAACTCAAGTACCATTTTGGCTTTTGTGATTATAACAGCAGTTCCCATTTATTTTATACGGAATGTTCTTCATGGCTTTTGAGTCATAAAATCTTCAATCCTATAGTCTAGGACTCTAGGAGGATTTCTTTTTGAGAGTGAATTTCTATTTCTTCTGGCTTGTGTACATACTTAGGACAGGAGAACATGTTGTCTGCTTGGTTCCCTTGGCCTTATGGTAAAGCAACTCTGGGGCCGCTTGCTGTACCATGGATCTTGAGACAGCTCTCCTCAGTGGTGGTGGCAAGCCTAATGGAGGTGAGGTAGAACCCAATGATTGCCCCTAAAGAGAATAGAAAGGAAAGTCCTCTGGAGTGATGGCAGCAGAATACTTCATGCTATTCTGAATGAAGCAAAATTAAATATTCTAGTTTATTCTTTCAAAGCTATAGGATTTCTGCCAAGTTTTAATGAACATCAAACTAATCTTTCATTATTATTATCTGTCATCATTGTTGATCTTAACCAAGTGGAATGTAGTTAGTGCTGAGTTGAAGCTACTCATTTCGTGTTCAATCAGCTGTTCTGTGAGCAATGTTCTTCTGATCAACAATTTCTTCCTGCTTGCTCCTTTATTGGCTTGGTTTAATCTGATTAGCAGTATTAATTTGCATTGTTTTGAAGTTACATCTGAAAGGGTAATGTCATAGCATCTACAAAAAGGAACCATAAATGTTCTCAGTATATTGAATTAAACTGGGTGGCAGCATCAGCAAATCAGAATGAGAATAAAAAGGATAAATTAAAGAGGAAAACAGCACCAGATATAGAGGAAAAAGGTTTCCGAAAAACCTGGGAGAGATTAATATGTAGCAAGATGAATATTTTTTTCCATTAATTTATCATGATGACTGCAGGTTTTACTTTAAGATAGTCACATATTAATTTATCCTTCATTTAAGCACTTCTCTGTTTCCTTGCCTTGTTCCAGACCATAGAAATAAAAAATAGGCAAAGAGAACTGTTTTTATTGTTGAAAAATAACAATAATGCATTGATAAATGAATAGCAGAAGAATATTTAGATTTAGTTTAACTATTTCTCAGGGTTTTTCATTTTATCGTTTTGCTACTATAATAAGTTGTATGTATAACAAAAGGTAATAGGATTATGATTAAGATAGGCTGCTCCAATAAAGTGTCATAATTATATACTTTTCCAGTGTTATAACTTGTTCATAGCTGAATAAGTAAAAATAATAATAAAGTCTTCAAGGAATGTATATGTGTGAGAGAGAGAGAGAGTGAGAGAAGGAGGGAGACGGGGATAGAAAGAGAGAGGAGGGGGTAATTCATGGAGAAAGGTAGGATAGAGTTGTATTAATGTTTTGGGTGATGTATGCATTTATATCATCTTCCAGAGAGCAGAAAGACAAGCACGAGTGATGGATTCAGCACAATATGCAGAATTCAGCGAAAGCCGTCAGTTGAGCTTTTGTAAGTATTGTGTAAAAATTTAACTCTCAAAAGTAGTATTTTGCAAGTTGGTAGTAATTAAAAAGCAAATGCATCTAGTGC
Source organism: Pseudoxenodon macrops (assembly GCA_032467955.1). Taxonomy (NCBI): domain Eukaryota; kingdom Metazoa; phylum Chordata; class Lepidosauria; order Squamata; family Pseudoxenodontidae; genus Pseudoxenodon; species Pseudoxenodon macrops. The sequence continues at coordinate 186,985 of JANHFT010001872.1, read as the reverse complement.
CAAGACAAGGAAAAAAGTACCATTTGTGCCTAACTTGCAATAATGGCACCGTCTCTGTCCCCCACCCCAAGAGGCTTTTAATTTGTCTGGTACACCCAATGAATTCACGTCATCAAAACATAAGGTTGTTAAAGAGAATATGAGAGTATATTCAAGTTCAATGAGTCTTATTATGGATGCATTTGGGAGTCCCTTCATAAGATTTCTTGTACTAATTTCTTGTACATGTTCACCTGCAGTATGATTGTACAAATTGATTACATGTGATATTGATTGCCTAGCCATCTGATATTTAATGACCATAAAATCCTGAAATAATTTTGTGAGTTTTTCCCCTATTTCCCCCTTATGGAAATAGTAGAGAAATAATAAAGGCAGAATCATTCAAGGATCAGCTTAAAAAAGAGCAGAATGTGATGGCAAATTAATGAGATCAATAGTAGTAAGAAAAAGTACAACTGATGTTGAGATTAATTTTAAATCTACAGCCAGATTTTTATTTATTTATTAATTAATTAACCTGGTAAAGTAACCATGTTTGTTCCAAACAACATAACTTTAATTATCTGTTACTTTATTAAGGGTCTTTGTCAGAAAACAATAATAAAAAAATAACTATAAATAATGCTAAGAGCTTAGAGGTCAAAGAGAGAAAAAGAGCACACTGAAGGAGTCATAAAAACACTCAACAAAATAGCACAGTGTGTTCCAGTGATAAATGAAAGCACAAAAGCACAAAATCTTTAAATGAAAGGCACTTATCTAGTTTTCCATAACAAGCATTTGATTTGGAGAAATGACTGGTTCACTTGAGGATCACAATGTGAAGAATAAATGACACATCCACAATTGTGTCTTCTGTAAATGTCAAATAGCAGAGAAGTTTGATCTGTAAGTAGTGTTTTTGCTGTTCCATTGCTTTTTTCTGAGTTCATTTTAAGCATCTGTAAATAGTTAAGTGAAAACTCTTAGTCTTAAAATGTGATAACCTCACATTTTGCACCTTTTAATTATAATCAAGGGTACACCTTGATTATATATTTCTTTCAGACAATAGTATCAAAAATTTGAACTTGGAAAAACACTTATATAAATGCATATTGTTTTCTGAGATACTGTAGTTACTTAGTAGAATTCATCTATACACACAGAAATGAAAACCTAGCATAAAAATAATAGCTGTTTTTGAAATATTCAATTCAAAGCTGCCTACTTGAGAAATATTGCACAGATTTGGTTAAAGAATGAAACGTATTATGAAATAAATCAAAATATTGGTCAGATATTGATATAAATCATATTCAGAAATAAGTGGCAACATGGAACATGGAATAAAATAATTCCACATTCACCTTTGCTCCCACTGCCCCAAAGTTAACTTGTAATCAATATAGGAGACTCACATCACCTGCCCTCTGAATTGAAAACTATCTAAATGTAGGATCTTATCAGTATGCTTTGTAAATGATGTTTCCACTTCTGTTTTCAACATGCCAGAATAATGTTTTTAAAAAAGAAAAGGAAAAGAAACATATTTAAGATATATTTTAAAGCATAGGGGAGCTTTCATTTCTTTTAATATTATATCCATTTATACAAAAGGGCAGTTATTATTTATTTAGCATAAAGCAATGGTACATTAGCCGGGAGACTACAGTGTTAACAAAGTAATTGTTTGGCTGCCTAAGACTGCTAGCTTCTTTGCTAGCAACAAAGATCAGATTAATTCCATTGTCACACCGACTGCCATGCCAGTGAGATAGGAAAATCTACAAGAAGAATTATTCATAAGATCAATGTCTTCCAACAATGTTGTCTCAGAATGATTCTTCGTATCTCGTATCGGGACCATGTCACAAACAAGGAAATAAGTAATTCCTGAAGATAGTAACAGAACGAAGAATGCTATTTGTCTGACATGTACTCTGCATGAGTGAGCAATGTCCAGCAAAAACCACAATTAACTGGATACCACCCGATGGTCAGAGGAAGAAGAGGAAGGCCAAAGCAACCCTGTTGCCAAACATTTCAGGAAGATCTGAAAAACACCAATCCTAAATGGAAAGATGCAAAGACTGTAGCTGCAGACCGAAAATTGTGGAGTATGCATGTAGCCCAATGTGCTTAGCACAGGATGTGATGGTGATGGTGATGGTGATGGTGATGATGATGGTAATGATGATTATTGGCTCTCTCACTGAAAAGTTCGCTCAAGTCCTTCCTTAAGTCATGAAAGGCAACCGGGTGACCTTAGACCAGTCACTCTCAGTCCAACCCACATCACGGGGTGGTTGTTGTGGGGAAAATAGGAGGAGGAAGGTGTGTTAGATATATTTGCTGCCTTAAGTTATTTATAAAAATAAGGTGAAACATACATACATACTGTACATACATGTCAGTGAACTCAGAATTCTGAATGTTGAATTCCATCACTTACAAGGTCTTACTCTTCATATGAAACAGTAGAAATCAGAAGATACAGACTTAATTTTTTTTCTCAATACAGCCAAAAAAGCCTCCAAATTTCGAGACTGGTTGGACTGTAGTAGCATGGAAATAAAACCAAATGCAAGTGCTATGGAAATGCTGGCTTATTTAGCATATGAGACTGTAGCACAGGTAATGAGAAAATATTTTTATTTCTGATTATTTCCATTTAGTTACATTTGAATTTGAGGGCAATCATGGACAGCAGCCACAATGGACTCAACAAGCCTAGCAAGGTCTTCCCTACCCTTTTGTTTCCCACTTCTCCTTAGCCTCCAAATACCATTCTCTTAAATTCAAGGGTGGACTATCCAACCACCCTGTCATTCATCCTCCTGTTTTTCAAATGTTTTATCTCTACTGATTGGCCTTGTTTTTCTCCTTTTCATCCTATCTTGAAATAGTTTTGCTGAAAACATACTTGCTTCAGGTCCATGTGTGGTTTATTCTAGATCAAGGGTGTCAAACTCAAGGCCCGAGGGCTGGATCCGGCCTGCGGAGTATGATCTGGCCTGGGGGGGCTACCCTGGAAACAGCGAAGGACTGGCCCACAGTGCCTCTGCTAGTGAAAATGGAGCTTGGGAGGGCTGTGTGCTGCGTGTGGCCCTCCTGAGCTCCATTTTCACTGGCAGAGGGTTGCAGGAGGCTGGCAGAGTGCTCAGGCCACCACAGGCGCCCCCGACACGAATGACGTTGAGATGGCCATGCCCACCTTGGCCATGCCCCATGCCTCCCAGAGGTCAAACACAACCCTGATGCAACCCTCAATGAAATCGCGTTTGACACCCCTGGTCTAGATAATAGACTACCTAAAACTGGCTGTTCCATATGTTGGATGGTGGGTGCACAGAATATTTTGCATGTCCATATTGCAAATCAATATGAAAAGATACTATCCTCACAGAAAGGAAAAAAACCACATGACTCTAATACTTTCCAGGATTAAATTGATATCAAAACAGTAAAAACTCCCCCTCCCTTTTCAATGCACCCTATACTTATTAATTGCCAATCAAGTTAAGATTTCCATCTGTTTATTTTTAAATTGTCATTTTTCCTTAGCTGGTGGACTTGGCCCTTTTGGTCAAGCAAGACATGATACCAAAAACTGGTGACCCTTTTAGTCATGCAATATCTGCTACTTTTATTCAGCATCACCATTCTGAGGTAAATATGACCTTAAAGTTTATAGCTTACAGAATATAGTGTATAGTTTATTGAGTGGTTTATGTTTCATTACAAGGACTTAAATTTCAATAGGATTTTTTATGGAAGCTCCAAGGGGTCTAAATCGCTTTCCCTGAAAAGGCTCCCACCACACCTTTCTGCATATAAATGAATCTATAAGAGGAATTAACTGATGATTCCTAGTCAGGAAAGGAAATGTCTGTAAACAAACAACTAAGCTCAGAGACACCAAGGCCTCCACAGTTCAACCCTCAACTGCAGATATTCTCTTCTATTGGAACTATATATGCTAAAACACTTATTCAATAACTCCTTTGTAGAGGTAAATATTTATTTTCTTCCTCCTGGGCCCACCCTAGGACCTGTACATATAAATATGAAGTGTCAGGGCTATATGTGGCCAATGCCTACTTTAAAGGGCAGTAGATACAGCCTTGAGGAACAGAAGGAAGAAACTGTAGCCATTTAACCTGAGAAACCATCTTAGACATGACCTTTAGTTATCAAATAGATAAAGTGTGTGTGTGTGGGGGAAGCATATTCAATCTTGCAAGATTCTGTTACTATAACTTTATAATAAAACTTCCCAACTTTAGTTTCAGAATTGATATACCTCAAAAGACTGACATTTATTTTGTTGCAAAGGAATATCTTGCAATAGATTGAGAAGAAAAATCCAACTATACCACTTCTTTTAAAACTATTATTGTTATATGGGTAATCTGTAATTAGATTTCCAGCCAAAGACTGGTGAAAATGTAATAATTGAGATTCTAACCAAGGACCTAAAAATTATTAAGGCAATTTCTCTAGATATAGATAGTTCCAAAGCAAGTGTTTTTTAAAAATAAAATTATGGTTAGTTACATACTGAACCAGATGTTCATCCTGCATTTGGCATTTTTTGAGTGGAATCTATTGAGTGGAATACGTAGATGCTAATGTTTTGTGGTGTTAAAGGTATCATCATAGGAGGTAAGATGTTCCAATTATTATTATTATTATATTACAAAACTAGTGAAATTATTATTTTTATTTGCTATAATACAGTAATCTCCTAGAGTCTATTGATGTCTACATCTACTTATGGCTGCCATTTTATCTTAGAAATGGAAGACATGGTGGCAGGGACAGTGAATATCTTCTGAAAATATATTTATGGAATATTATTGTATATATTGAGTACTGTTAGATTTCCACCAGAAAGATTTGGATTCAAATTGTATGATTTGGATATATATTAGAATACATTTAGATTCAGTAGTGAAGCTTAATTAAGTATAATCTCTATGAAGAATAGAAACTACGGTATCTATACTGGAACCTTCTAGATTTTGGAGGTAGGGAAGGTTGGGAAGGAACAGCTCCAGAAATAAATGTTGCAATTGTTGGAATGCCCTAGTTTCTGATCATGTTCATCTTTTACCATTAAAACATTGAACTGATTGGTATATGTACTCAGAGAAATAGGTGAAATAATAATTTTGTCTCTTTTAGATGCATATTTTAGGGCAGACTGCAAGTATGAAAAGCAATCCAGGCTCACCTGATAACACTCCACCACCAACACCCACCCTGCCATCAATGGGCCCACAGTACCTTGGGAAAATTCAGTCTGGGACTATGGGGAATGGCAGCACTGGACAAGATTCCTCCAAAGTCAAACAGCGGAAGAAGAAAAAAGTAAGTAAAAACTAACAGTGGAGACAATCAAATCTTTCAGCTGCTCCAGATGTGTATTCTGTCCTCTGGAAAAGCTTATCTGTACAGTGTGCAATTCTTTCAGTATGCTTACGTGTCAGGAGACATCTAATAAACACAGTATTAAAGAGGTTTGAAGACCATCTAGTCAGACACACTTTATGATGCTTGGGAGTAACTGTTAAGTATCTGTCTGAATCATAAGACCTAAAGGAAAGGTCCTTCTGAAGATGACCTGCTTATCAGGTTCTCCCTGCCTTCAATTAAGGCATTGACATGTATAGCTAGGACATCAGTCACCCCTCTGAAGCACATTTCTCCTTTGGATCCAGGTAACTACACTGTTTCATTGAAGTATAAGAATTTTTATCTTTCTGTGTGATTGTTTTGGGATATACGTTGTCTGGGGAATCTAATCTGAATAGAAAGGTGGAATATGAATCAAATAAAGAAAAACTATCCAATTAAGGCATAGATAGAGTAGGATTATGTGAGGCTCAGCTAATCAGAGTGGAAAGTTTAATATGTATAATTCTTCTTTTCCTCCTTATCATGCTTGTCTTTTAATGTTTACCTTCTTTCTGTTGCTAATTGTTTGTAAGCTACCCAAAGCTGTTGACATTTGATTAAAAACCAATCAATCAATTAATCTCCAGCACATGTTTCATTTTTGTGCTGCCAAATGGAAATTGGGGTGGAACGCATATGGAAATCTAAGTTGCTTTGGAAGTTATGATTTGTCTATATGAGATCTGACAGCCATTGTAGGTGAACTTGTGACTGCTCCAACGAGTTCAATTTCCTTATTGTGCTGCAGTTTTGGAATAATTTTCCCGTGAAAATTCATTTTGGATAGAATTTTTCCTCCCAAATCCATTAAAAAACTTCTAGTAATTCAAATGTAAAATTATTCTAAATTGAGATTTAAAATAATAACAAAATAATACATGAAGGGATAAATAAAATAAATAAGATTTTAAAATGAAATAAGTTTTGGATTGTTAGAGATGATTTATCAAAATTTCTAGCCTGAGAAAAATGTTGCTTGAAAATGAAATACAAGTGGTCCTTGACTTATGATCAAAATTGAACCCAAAATGTATGTTGCTAAGCAAGTCAGTTAAGTGAATTTTGCCCCATTGTACAACCTTTACAACAATTGTTAAGTAAAATTGTAGTTGTTGAGTTACTAATACAGTTGTTAAACGAATCTGTCTTCCCATTTGACTTTGCTTGTCAGAAGGTTACAAAAGATGAATGCATGACCCTGGGGCATTGCAACCATCATAGATAAGAGTTAGTTGCCAAGTGAATTTTGATCGCTTGACTTGGGGGATGCTGTAATGGTTGTAAGTGTGAAAAACAGCCATAAGTTACTTTTTCCATTGCTGTTGTAACTTTGGACGGTCGTTAACAAACTATTGTAAATCGAAGACTACCTGTACTATGTAAATGCCAGAATCATAGATAACTAGTCTGTGTCTGATAGTAAATATTGCTCAACAAAGCCTCTTCTGGAAAATGTTAGTAGTCTTTGAGCAGGCTAAATGCATACCGTATTAGTTTGGCACCTTAGGTATATAATGCAAACATAAACAATGATAAATGATAAATGATCCCATTTAAGCCCCAGTTGATGCACAAAGGTTCCTCTTTAAGTTCTCTGTTTTCTATGGACTTAAGGTTTTAATGTTGCTTGCTTCCAAAATAGCTCCCTCCCCCAAGGAAAATGCTATTCTTCTTCCTGTTCTTCATGTGTTGTATAAATAAACTTTTATATTCTAGGATAAATTTCCTTTTTTGCTCTGTTTATGGAAGATTAGTTTTATTTTAATGTGAACTGTGTGACAATGATTGTTTCTTCAAAAGAAATAAGCAAATTCTACAAAGGTCAGTTTTCTTAATTAATTCACAGTGTGTGCTTGTTATGTGTTTTCGACTTAATAACAATGAATGTGCTTTGTTGTTGTTGATGTTGTTGCTGCAGAGTACTGCAGCTTGTGGTGCAGAAGCCCAGAGTGATGCCATCCAGCCTGCCCACATCAGAGAGGCCATTCGACGCTACAGCCACAAGATTGGACCCCTTTCCCCTTACACAGTATGTAATAACAAAGATTTAAGAAGCTATATTTATAATCTTAGAGAAGTTTGATTTTCAGGTGGTTAAATGAAGAAGCCTTGGAATTGTTGAGTGCAATTTGTGGCAACTCTAGTTTTCTTTAAAAATGGAATAATTATTTGGGGGAATGAAACAATATTTTTCTTTCGTTTAGGGCAAAGGAAGATAATTTTTGTTTTAAATATTTTTAATGATTAAATATTTTTGTTTAGAGAACTCCTAGTGTCAACTTTAAACAGTTTAAATATTCTAAAATTAGTGGGTGGATCAATCTTCTAACGAAGATTTATTCATTAAGTCATACATTTAAAGGTTCTTAATGACTTAGACTTCATAAACCATTTACAGGGTGGTAATGTACTTGAAGAAGTACCTTTACAGATGTAATTGAAAAAGTATCTTAGTTCCACATAAGTATAAAATTGTATTTAAAATTATCTGTTTCTTTGTAAATATTCAGAGCATTTCCATTTATAAAGGATAAGGCTCTAAGAGTGGTGTCAGAAGAATGTCCAAAAAATGTGTCCCTGGTTTTTGTCAATATTACAGTCTTTTACCAATCTGTTCCGATTCTGATACTATTATTAACTCATCTTTATAATTTTACTCATCCTGTATGACTTAAAGCTAGCTAGTCACTCTCTTTCAGCCCAAGCCACTCATAGGGTTGTTGTGGGGGGAAAAGAGGAGGAAGGATTAAGTATATTCATTTATTTAGCAAGAAAAAAAATTAAAGAGTGATATGTATTAAATAAATAAACAGTGAAAATGAAAGCATAATTTCAGATCTTGTAACAGTGTTATTTTGGGAATCAATCTGGGGCTCCTAGAGGAAAGATGGGATATAAATATTAACAAATAAATATCAAATAATAGTATGGATTAGTTCCTATTTAAGGGAGAAATGTTTGCCTCTAGGTTGGCTGACCCAAAGGCTTCCAGTGAATTCCTATTAATGGGGGTGAATGGTACCTCTACTAGTCCAACACAATAACCACTATACTACACTGGCTCTCAGTCATGTTGAAGAGAGATGCTTTATTGACAGTAATGTGAATCACACTTTTTAAAATACTCTATACAACCCTATTAGGAAATAATAAAGGTGCCTATTGAGGAAGAAGGGATTATTTAAAAAATATTAATTCTTTTATGAGCAGCAGGTAGGTAGCTAGCTGCTAGGAGTGGGACTCTAGACCAAGATTTAATCTTTTCATCATGCACACATTATTGGAGAATTGGGACTTCAGTACTTAAATAAATAATAAATCTGCAGTATTCAGAAACTTGAAATGAATTTCTTGGATGAAATGACTTCATCCAATAATATTACATTATATGAAGGGGAGATCTTTTTGTGCAAAATTGGGATAGTAGCAATAGCACTTAGACTTATATACCGCTTTATATCCCTCTCTAAGTGGTTTACAGAGTCAGCATATTGCCCCCCACAATCTGGCTCCTCATTTTACCAACCTCAGGAGGATGGGAAGGCTGAATCAACCTTGAGCCAGTTTCTGGCACTGCACAAATGTCGCCATCTTGTTTTCAGCCCTTTTTGGTAAAAAAAATTCTACTGTGCATGCGTGTGCAAAGTGTGCGCACGCCCATGAGGCGTGGCCAAATGGCGCAGGGAGAAGCGAACCGGCGGCGAGGTAAGTTAGAACCCACCCCTGGGTGGGGGGGGAAGGATAGCTGCTTGCACAAATGGAGCTTCAAGCGCTTCCTCACTTGCAACTTCCATGGCCAGGTCTCAATGGGCTGCAGCCTAGTAATGGATCACAGACTGGAGGTTGAGGAGTGCTACATTAAATTGAATTCAATAGAACTGAACCTAACTGTCTTGACTAGACAGAATTGAAAAGCTTGATACAGATAGCTAGGGGATGTGTGAATGTGACTCTAGTGCTGCCTACAATTGACAGGATAGGTTGTAACAATGCACCTCTTCTCAGACCTCAGTTGGATTGATGTATAAGGATCAGGGTATTCTGTGGAAAAGTCACACAACAGACAATATGCTTCAAGATAGAAGAAGGACAATTTCCACTGGTTTAATGTATGGAGGAAATTAATAATGGAATAATGTGCAATATAGCAATTAACAGTTTGATATAAGTCCACACCAATACATTTATAGTCTTAGTCACTTTAGAATACAGTTATTGGGAGGGGGGGAAGGTTGAGAAAGATGTTACAATGTTTGTGAAGTCCCTCTTCTTGTTTCTGGGTTGGTATTTTCTATGGGTAATCTCATAGCATAGCTGTGTTTCAAGGGATCTACTGCAAGAACCTTTCCCATTATCTCTGCATTCAGAGATATTTGTTGAAAATATAATCAGGGTGTTACAATAGGGAATCCACTGCCTCTGTCTGAGTTTGTGATTTGTGTTTCATGCCTGAATTAGGGCTTTGCCAGTTAACAATTTGTTATCTATAATGCAAATGGAAAATTGATGCAGAAGAATTAGCTTTTAAATTTTACTGTGTTTGACAATCAAGGAAGCTAATACAGCAAAAATAAATAATTAAAGGTAATGCAATTAACATAATTTCAGTGCATACATAATTACAGATTATGTTTCTTCCCTTTGCTGACACTCTATAGCAGGGGTGTCAAAGTCACATCATCACGTTGTCATGTGACATATCGGGACTTTTTTCCTCTTTGCTAAATCGGGGCTGGGCGTAGCCAGCACATCATGCATCCAGCTCACGGGCCGTGAGTTTAACATCCCTGCTCTATAGTGTATCTTCACTTAAAGTATACAACTATGTCATTTGTAGATACAGTTCTTTCTTCCTTCCATAGATGTTGCTAATTTAAGATTAATCCACCTGTGCTGGCAATATAAAAAGTCAAAATATAATATTGCTTTATGCTGAAACATTAAAATATGGAAAAACCATGAGTTTCTTTGAGATTATGAAGCTGTTATTGCATTAAGACAACAGGTGACTTTAACAAAATAAAAAAATAAATTGGCATTCTGAACTGGAAATAATATGATGCTATGTGAGGAAAATTATTTTAAAAGAAATATTTAGGTTTCTCCATTTGCCAAATACTTTCTTTATTGACCATTTGCCCTAGTTTGAATTTCATATCTGTCCAATTCAAGAGGTAAAACAAAATAGGAAAACTAAAAGTTGCTGTGCATAATAAACCTCACTATGTTGTTCCTGTGATAATTATTTTTGAGCAGAATTAATTATGCTCATGGTTTGCATCAAATTATTTCCTCAATGGGCCTTTAAATAAAGTTGAGAAATAGCTCGTTGTAGGTGGTATATCAGGACACACAAAGACTTTGCCATATGCAGATGGCCATCACGGAAAGCAATTTAAAGGACATCACCATCATCTTGTCTATATAATGATATATGAATTTCACAATAAAAAAAAGAGCAGCTGGGTTTTTCAAAAATAACAATCCCCAAATACTGTTGATTCTTATGAATTCAATATTCTGTTTTTCCAAGAATTCACTTCCATTATTATTTGAAACAAAATATTTCTGAAAAGGCTATTTTTCTGCCAATATGAGTGTGTTACAGATGTAGCCAGTTTTGATTTGGTGCTGAAACCAATTGCTTGAAAATGGTATTTAAATTGGGTAAACAGAAAAATAAAACAAAGAATTGACTTTTCAATTGTGGGAATTTGTTCATTGGCTAGGGTTTGGAGAATATATAGTGTCGCCAACAGCATTTCTAATTAACTCAATATCAAATATCACTTAGTTAGTAGGAGACAGAATATCTTTATACCAGTTATAATTTCCTATAAAATTTTTAGGTTCTCAAACGCTGTACTACAGAGAAGGAAAATAACTATACAAATAATTAGATTATATATCATGTTTAAGGCCATTGTTTGGGGGCTTCTACATATTCATGCATATTTTAAAATTATATACAGCAGAGTTGAGCTGAATTGTAACTGAGATGCCATTTCATTATGTACATTGCATCACAGTAATACCATATACCGTAATAATAGAATGTTTGGACTTCTTAAATCTCCTTTCATCTTGTATAATTCCACTGTTTAGGACTGAATATGTGATATTGCTTTGTGTAGTCATTATTGTTGCTAATAACAATTGGTTAATTATTTTGATAACATAAACTGTAAAAAATTTCAGTTACCACTGTTGTATGTTGTTTGGTTTCAGTGCATCTACTCCTATTACAGGAATAGTTGATCTAGTCCCACATACAAAAGCCAACTAGATGCATTCAAAAAAGTAAAATCTATTGGTATTACTTGATATAAAATTGGAATTGTTACAGAATGTTTTAAAACTCTTTCACTGATTTGTATCTGACTGTCTGGATATGGGTAACTGCTTTTAATGTATTCTTAAAACACATACATAGTATTTCTTCTCTTAAAAATATTATGCTTTCATAGGACATTGTAAAAATATATATATAAATAAATATAGAAGAAAGTATATAAATGAATAAGAATGTAATTAGTGCAAAACCATGAACAGAAATGTCTTGATACCTTTCTTGATGTATTCCAAATTTTGCTATTTAAATTTAGAATGCCAAATTTCTGTGGTAAAAGTATTCTAATGCCTCCTTGATGCAACATTATTTTCCAAATTAAGTATTTCCACTTTAACTTTGAAAAAAAATCTGACTGCCTCACAAATATTGAGGAATGTAGGAAAAACAAATTGTTTTACTTTTTTTTATCTCTTTTATTGTGTTAACATTGGAAGTTCATCCTCTCCAGCTACTGTCATTTACTCTAGCTTTGACTATTTTTTTCTTAAATAGTTTTCTCCCACCCAAACTGTTGCCTTTGCTTGCTTTTGGGGTTGGCGGTTTTCTCTGCTGGCATTTCCTACAGCAATTGCTTCTGGGCCTCAAAAAACACTCATTTTATAGCCATAATATGTATATGTGAATGTACGTAGAATGTATGCAAAATGTTTACAAGGGGATGAAAAAAGTACTAATGTCACCTTCTTGCTTTTCCTTTATCTGGACACACTAATATTTCTGTTAGGTTTAAATCATTTATCCTGTTAATATGAGCTGTTATATTAACAGCTGGTGATAACAAGGATATTGTTAATGCAACTAATAAAGTTGTGCAGCCTTCCCCAAGTTTCATTTTGATAGTTCCTGCAAGTCATGATGGTAAATGTCCATACTGAAACCTATCAATGAGTGTCACATTTTAAAAATTCCTTAAAAAAATAAGTTGTACTCCAAAACCCATTCTCTGCTCCCCACAAAATAAAAGAGGCAACTTGGACATTGCTCCTCTGATGACATCAGCCCCTGTTAGAAAAAGATTTTCCTGTCCCTGACCTGAAAGAGTGAAAGCTTTTTTCCCCAATACGAGTTGATTCTCTTCTTCCCACATTGTGGGAAGATTCTACAACTGAGGTTCAAAAATCTCAGCATAATTTCTGTCATAATTGGATTCGTGATTGGAAATGAACTCTGAAAAGCATTATTGATTAAAGTACATTTTAAAAATAAGCACGTGTGTCATAATACACGTTTACTCCAGTGTAATAAAATATAAGAGGAATAATTTTTAATCAAATATAACAACATGTATAATAAAAAGCACAGTGTAATGTAATTTTCTTTGCCTCCTTTAAAGGTGTATTAATCTTAAACTACACAAAAATGTAGAGGCTTTTCATACTTTGATATGTTAGGCTGTCTTTCTTAACAACTTACACTCTCCTACTCTCCTCAAACCTTGTTTCTGTCTATATAATTTGAATAATAATTATTTTTTCACTTATACATGGAATGTGGGAGATGTGTGCGTGTAAAAGTCTTCAAGAAACACTATTGTCCTTAAGGGCAAACATCAGTAAGATATAGCATGTGTTGTCAGTTGAGCTGCATCGAAATTAAGTGCTTTATAAAAGACCCAAAGATATTCTTTTTGCTACCCAAACATGACTGTATTGAAGTTTACTTAGTCAGGGCTGAATTTCAGCATATTGTTTTTTTGTGTGTCACATTTTATATTTTGGAAAAAAGTGACTAGTTCCGTAAAAGCGGTAGGAAACCAGGTCTCAGTATGGAGCCCTTGTTTTCCTCTCCCTTCACCCGAGGTTCCTCCCTTCAAATTTATGAAAGAAAACATTTCTTTCTGTGAAAGGTTTTTGTACACCAGCATCTGGAAGTGTTTATTTCAGTGGCGTGTAATCTATCTGTGGATTTAGTTAGCACCAGACCCCCTTTTGTGTATTCCTGACTTAAAATTTTTATAAATGATCTTGTTGAATTTGTGCCAGGGTGCACATGGTTTGGCTGATTGCTGCATATATCCTTTACCTGCCAGTCACCTTTGATTTATATTCCTTCCCTCTGCTTTGGCCTTCCAAAACTGGTGCCATTGAACTGTCCCCTAAATCATCTTATTGGATAAATTACTCCAAGATGAGATGGTACATTTTTTGCTGCCTGTGGATAAAGACACATTCCTACTGTTGGTCCTCACTAAGTCAGTGCTGAACCACTTACACAGGAGCTTACGGGATGAGAAAAATAAACTTCTCTTCTTGTTTCCTCTTTCAAATGCAACATTGAATACAAAAGTATGCCAAAAATGACGAGTTGAAAAATAGCTTAAAATACTCCTTTGGAATTTACTGGTAAAACCTCCTCTTTTTTAAAGGAATTCAAGATTTCTAAAATAAGTTTTAGAAGCTCCACATATTTTAAAGCAAGCATTATTGAAAGCAATGTTTGCAGAATGCAATTGAGTTTAATACTCAACTGGGGAATAATTTGAAAATAGATTTAATTATATACATTATGCACATAATAATGATGGCTTTTGAATAAAAGCAATAAAGTTGTTCTAAAACAACTAAGCATTTTGATGAATTACCCAGGGATGCATATCTGTACATTAATATGGAAGCTTTTATTGCCTTGACAATGATTTTTAAAGTTCAATATTTTTAATAGTTGATTGAGTTGCTTTCAAAAGATTGACAAAGAGTTTATAGCTTAAAATATTCTGATACAATAAAATTAATGTTTCTGTGCACTAAATATGGAGGTTTGTGCATATATAGAGCATTGTTCCAGAAAATGTTATCCTGTGACTTTTGGCAGTCACCAGTCCCAAGGATCTTAACTTCAGTCTTTTATTGAGTTCTTTTTCGTTTGTTACAGTTGAAGCTCTATTAGTAACATTCTCTCTTTTTCTTTGGGAATGTTTTAGTTGATCTTTATTGTTGATTTTCTTTTATTTTCTTCTGCTTTTCAATTTATCATTTCATCTGGCCAAGGCGAAAAAGTGATATATATATTTTGCTCCTGTTTTTGTTAGTTAAGTTACCTGGCCCTAAGAGAGCTGGTCAAATAGAAATAGAACTAAGAAATGTACCAACTGCGGGATCAAGCTATGTTCCTTATGGAAGATCATTCATATTGACTCTACCTAGATAACTATTATGTGATGGCTGCTTCTGATTATTGCCCAAGCTACACTTATAAGCTCCCAGAAATACCACCAGTATTAACTGAGTTGCCTTTTTAACCAAACTGATTCTTGTAGGCCCGTATTGTTTATATCCTTGTAGAGGCAAAATGGGAACCTCAGAAGCAGCTTTGCATTTCCACACTGCTGATACTACAAAGCTGTTTAGAGTCTATTCTCTCCAGAGTCACAAGCTCAGCCCTTCTACTAGAATTGGCCTCTTGACATGAATAAGCTCCTCCTACCTCAGGCTGTTTTAAGCATGCTTATTTCTATGGAAATCTTAAGAGTTAAAAAAACAACCCTCTACATTATACTTGATATTCCTAAAAAGTAGAAGAGAGATAAATAAGCAGTAGTCTGCCCCCAAGTCTCATATGAAACTGTATTATTTATAATGAGGAAGGAGCTCAGTAAATATTGATGCCTTCTTTTTGCTATCCTCTCCTGTGCCAAAAACCCACCTAGAGAATGCAGATTCTCAGATCTGCATTAGAACATCAAGTTCAGGCATATTACCAGAGATGAGAAGCAGCTCTATTTATTTTTTTAATAATAATATCTTTATTAGCTTTCAATATCATACATTTAAATACAAACTAACTTTTGTGGATATTTTGCAGGAAGATATTTTTATTTTGCTCGTGTATTCATTTATACGTAAGCAAACAATAAAAACCAAAGCAGAGTTTATAAATTAGTATCATCATCTTCATCTAAAAAAACATTATCCTATCCCAAACAGTAATATAATTTAAATAATTGTGGCATGCTGCCACGGAAAAGTTCTTCCAACGTCTTCAACATCCTGACCAAAGAAACATTTAAAAGGTTCTTTTAAAAGGTTGACTGACCAATTTCTTAGAAGACAAGCAGTCAGGCAACTAAGAAACTTAGAGGAACCATTAACAATTGGCCTGATGGAAAAAAAGGTTAATAGCAATGATAACTGTATATAAAAAACTGAAAGCACTTTTTGATAGTAATTGAGAAAATCTGTTAATGAAGTTACCGTATTTTTCTGAGTATAAGATGCACCTTTTCTCCCCCCTAATTGGGGCTGATAATTTGGGTGCGTCTTATACTCCGAATGTAGCTTTTTCAAAGCTTT
>JANHFT010001872.1:149431-165201 GCA_032467955.1 Pseudoxenodon macrops | reverse complement strand
ACCAAACAATTTCACTTTCAAAATCATGAGTTTGTTTATCAGTATCAAAGATGATATTGCATGAAGTGTTTTGAAAATCTATGAAGTGTTTTTCCTGGAAAAAGGTTCATAGATGCTGCAATGCTGATGATATTTCTTTGTTTTTCTTTTCTTTTTTATCGTTATGATGCGATATCTTATGGCCTACTCCTTGTTTCTTAAAATAACTTCTGTGATAAAATGTTCTTAGCAAAATCCATGCAAAGAGAGGAATGGTAAACAGTTTTATTTTCTGTACGTTCAAGGTCTTTTGTAGATGTATTCTCATGAAGGATTATTCAAAATTTATTTAATTACTTTTAAAATTCAATGGAATGGGAAGAACTGCAGAGAAGAGCTATAAGTGCTATTCTAAAAAGAAACAGTCTGATTTCATCTTGCAAGAATTATCTTTATGTGATATTGAATATTATTATTCCTCAGGTATTTATGACATGGATATTTTTTTCCTCTCTCAGGTCATCTTCACCCTTTTTAGGCAGACAATTTTAAACTAGGTTTGGTTTTTTGCTGTCTTTGGAACAAACTGTCAGTTATGCTGAATGAGCATGGAATGTTACTCAGGACACTCTTTAAGATGGCAATAGGTTTAAAGTTAGAGCTGTGCAAACTTTGAAATGCCACATCCAAATTAAGCTTGGCAAATCTCTCAAAAAAGTTAAGAGTTGGCAAATTTAAATCATTTTTAACTCTAAAATGGATCCCCCCCTTAGCTCTGTGTCATCACATGTAAGTTAAAACCCACAAAAACCTGCTTGCAGTGGCCTATCCTATTTTACCTTCTTGCTATAGCAAATACTCATGTCTTTCCAACTTTTTTTTTAATCCTTTTTTTAGAACCAGTAAACTCTTCATTTGGACATAACTACAGTCAGTGTACTTGAGCCTACATGTAAATTGCTTGTAGATAATATGGTTGGTTTATTTAATAGGAAAATATACATAAAAGTTTCAAATAAAAATGTACATTATGTATGTTATTGGGTACAATCTTGTTGTATAGTCTAACAAATTTGCAAGGGTTTGTCCTGGGCCTGCCATTTCAATCCCAGCTTCATACACCATGCACTCTCTGAGTAAGGCTCACTCTCTCTTACTCTTTGTTTCTCTCTATTTCTCGATTGATCTTAGTTGGTTTAGTTTGTTATATTTTACTTCAGAAAATCACATATATTGTCACACTGATATATCTTGAAGTGAAGTAATTGGTTGTAACTAAACTTTTCACATCAGTTTAATTACTTTTTCTCATGCCTGGGAGGTTTACTGAAATAGCAATGGTTGCAATAACTATATAATTTTTTTCTTCTGAAAAATTAAGGGAAGAAGGACACATTTAATATTGGAAAGACTCTTCAGGTTCCAGTGTTTGAATTGAACTGATATATTTTCACAATTTATTGCAAATACAAGAATTAATTTGTAGTCTCATACACAAAAACACACACATACACATATATTGTACATACAACATTTGGTTAGGAATTTCTTTTTTTAAGAAAGGATTTTGGCACATAAAAATGGAAGTCAACTTATGAAAACTCATATCAATGGCCTTCAAGTGTAACATATACCAAGGCAATGCAACATCCCTGCTGCTGTTCTCTATGGACTTGAACCCACTTAGCCAGATAATTACAAGAACTGGATACGACTTCAAGAGTGGTAGTTCCATCAACCTTCTCTTTTTACACAGTTGACATGAAACTATATGCTAAAAGTGAATGAGATGTCAACTTGCTGATCCATGTAACATGGATATACAGTGAAGATATTGGGTTGTTATTTGGACTGGAGAAGTATGCCTGGATGATAGTCAAGAGAGGAAAGATAATTAAGACTGATGGGGTGGAACTACCCATGGATAACATAGTAGACACACATACTAATTACTAGTATCTTGGTATCCCACAGTCACATGGGAACTATGTTGAAGAGATGAGGAAGATAGCAACATCCAAGTACCACAAAAGGATAGCAGTCCTAAAGATGGAAGAATAAGATCCATACCATCAATACATATACCCTGTCAGTCATTGGATATCCTGCTGATATAGTAACCTGGACAAAGAGGACATGGAGGCTGCTGATGTGACAACACAGAAACTCCTCACAATATAGTGATATTTTTACCCCACGTCCAACTCCCAGTGACAGTATACTAGCTGGGAAAAAAGCAAGTGGGGTCTAGTGTCAAAGTCACTGTCCCAGACAAAAGCCAGGGCATCCAGGAGTACATCATATAGTGCATGAGCCGTGGTGGCACAGTGGTTAGAATGCATTACTGCAGGCTAATTCACTGCTCACTCCAGGAGTTCAATTATGAATGGCTCAAGATTGACTCGGCCTTCCATCTTTCTGAGGTTAGTAAAATGAGAACCCAGATTGTTAGGGGCAATATGCTGATTCTGAAAACTGCTTAGAGAGGGCTGTAAAGCACTGTGAAGCGGTATATAAGTCTAAGGGCTATTGCTATCAGTAAGATGGCACCCAAAGATGAGCTTCTAAGAGAATGCTTGCAGTAGCAACAAATATGAGAAGAAGATAAGCGGAGGAAGTCCCATAGTAAGGTGAGCCCCTGTATGAGATCCTGCTATTAACAGGTAGGCATTTGGAAATCCTACCAGTGGCTGGAAAGGGCTGGACTTAAAAGGCTGCACTGATTAATGCACTGATCACAGCAGCACAAGATCAAGTACTGAGCATCTGATCCATAGAAAGCAGAAATCAAATACATTAGACAGGATCCAAAGTGCAGATTGTACAAAGAGGACTCTAAGAGAGTCCAACACATAATAGGATGTAAAATTAAGGAATTGAATGGCATTGGTAAATAGCTGGCATTGTGTACAGAAACATCTACACAGTGTATGATACTGTGACCCTTCCAAGTCTAGATGGGAGATTCCACAGATCATGGAGAATAACAGTGCTAAGATACTGTGGGACTTCCAGATGTACAGGCAGGTATTGGCCAATCAACCAGACATCATGTTAGTAGACAATGATCAAAAGACACTGATCGTTGATAGATGTAGTGATGTAATATATCAATATCAGGAAGAAGGAATATGTAAAGCTGGAGAAATACCAGGACCTGAATGGGAAAGGATGTATAAAATAAAGACCAAAGTAGTCCCGGGGCAAGAGGAGCACTTGGGCTGTGACTCCTAAACTGGAAGAGTGGCTCCAACAGATCCCAGGAACAACATCAGAGCTCTCTGTCCAGAAGAGAGCAGTGCTAGGAACAGCTAAGATCCTGCACACAACCCTCAACCTCCAGGCTTGTGATAGAGGACCTAAGATTGAAGAAGACACATACCACCCTTAAGGGCAAGAAAGGATTGGGGGCTTTATAAACATGCACACAGTCTCTCTCTCTCTGTCTCTGTCTCTCTCTCTGTCTCTCTCTCTCTCTCACACACACACACACACACACTGTATAAAAAAACAGACTCTGGTTAGGAATTACCAAGCTATGGTTGACAAATTGGGAGGAACAATTCCTAACCACGTTATAATAATATTTGGATGGGAAAACATAGATTATCTGGGAACAGCAGCACACAAGGAGTACATGAAGAATTGCGATCAAATAAATTGTCTAAAAAAATTAAGAGCACAAAAGATCTCCTACATTTCTTATACAGGTAGTCCTCAACTTACAACAGTTCGCTTAGTGACCGTTCAAAGTTACAAATGACACTGAAAAAAGTTACTTATGACCATTTTTCACACTCTAGACCGTTGCAGCATGTTTTACATTTGAATGCTTGACAACTGATTCATATTTATAACTGTTCCAGTGACCTGGGATCATGTGATCACCTGCAACTTTCTGACAAGCAAAGTCAATGAGGAAACCAGAGTCACTTAACATCTATGTTACTAATTTAATAACTACAGTGATTCACTTAACAAATGTAGCAAAACAAATTGTAAAGTGGGACAAGACTCACTTAACAAATTTATTTCTTAACAATATAAATTTTGGGCTCAATTGTAGTCGTAAGGTGAGGACTACCTGTATTCTCATTTGGAAGAAATACTGTTGGAGTGGCAAGAGAAATACTGGAGATGTTGGGAGCAATGATGATAAGGAAAAAGAAATCTGTCCCAGATTTTTTGTATCGTTATCTTTCTGAAGGATCACTCTCCAAATTGCATGAAGTCCAGACCTTTTATCCTTTGCTAGTAATGATCATATGTGTCCTCTGCAGCCCTGTTAGTATTTCAGCACATTAAGCAACAATATGCAAAGAAGGAAACAGGCAAAAAGGAACAGCTGTCTCGCTCTAGCTTACTGTATTAATACCTACTGCTTATTAATCCATGCTGCTGATTTACATATAAAATGAGGTTTTATGTTTTGTGGATGAATGATGGCTCTTCTCTACATTCATTAATTTAACTCTGCAGTTAAGGCATTTAAGACTGATTGCAAATGTTTCCCACATTGGGATTAAAGCAGAAGTGGGTTCTTACCGGCTTGGACCGGTTCTACGGAACTGTTAGTAACTTGGTGGTCCAATTCGCTGGAACCAGTAGCAACCCAGGCCTGCCATGCCCCTGAGCTGGTTCTCATGGCGGTGCCATCTTGTTTTTTGCTTCTATGCATGTGCAGCAGCTTTTTTTTAGTACTGCACATGTGCATGCGCCTGCAGTGCGTCCCTGAGCAAACCGGCAGTAGCAGGATCCGTAACCCTGGATTAAAGTAACAAATTCTGTATCCAAAGTATATATTGAACCCTTTCCCAACTGAAGCTGAAAATAAATTTGGTAAGATAACTTATTTCCTTTTGGATGTGATTCTTTCACCAAAGGCATCCTGAACAGCAAGTTTGCCACTCCTGTCATTCGGTGAATAGTGCTTTGGCAGAGAGATATTTGGGTTTGCTTGCTGATTTTACATCACCATCGTTGTGGATTGAGCAGAGGAAGTTCCAACAGCAGAGGAAGATGGCAGAATATTAAAGAATTGTCAAAGACAAAAAAGCTTGCCAATTGGCAGCTTGGAATAAAAGGATACCAACTGACGCCTTTCTGTGCTTTCAGTCAAAATATTCTCCCTAGGCTGCATAAGAATATATTGAACTGAAGTGCATTTCTGATGCAGCTATTTTACATGGATGGTTTGCTATTACTTCACCTGAGCTTGCAGCAGAATTGAAGTGTATTTGCATATGTAACTGGTCAATCAACTGAACACCTTTGGCTTAAACTGCCCAGCAGGCAATAATTAGAGAAAGAGTACTGGGCATTGAAAAACCTGAGGAAGGGTCTTTCTGGGTTGCTGTATTGCTGACATCCTTTGCAAGACTAGATTAGTAAATGTAATGCGTAAAATATAAGTTCAGTTTTCATCGGTATCTGTTAATTGTTGGATTAAATTAGACCAAAATATTCACCAACAAATAGTTATTACCGCTACGGTCATCCTCGTTCACTGAAGCACTCTTAAATTGGAAACAATATAGTACAAATAGGCAAAGGCTGAACCTGAGATTAAGGGGGAGAAGCATGAAATGTCAAGTCACATTTTTGTAGGACTCTTTTTACTGTATTTCCATAAATGCTGGGGGAATTATGTTGCATATACTAGAAGCTGTTTATTTTCATTTCTGGCCTGATTTTCTACATTGAGAAAACCATGTCTAATGAACTTGAGCATTCTTGAAGGAAAAAAAAACACACACTTATATTTTGCATAATAGTTTACATGTGTGAGTTGCCTCTGAAAGGAACACTATAATTAGCTTGTCGTCTTCCTGAGAGGAGACTATCTGTCTTAAAGATACATTGGTTAGCCTTGCCTTCTACAGCATTGTTATTTTCTTTGAATGAAATGCACGGTCATGCACGCACACATGCACACATTTTCACATTAGATTTGGGTTGCTTTCCTACTTCTTGATTCTGATTTGGACTAGAGAGTCAAAGGACATTTCATTATGCTTTCTTTCTTTCTTCCTTTCTTTTCAGCTAATAATGGGAATAAGAGTTTGGCTTCCAGATTTCCAGTATGTTAAAACATACTGACCTAACACAGAGCAATGGTTGAAAAAGTTGCATGCTCCACTTGTTCATGATCTTGTTACTAAAGGAAAACACAGTTGACTGAAATGCTTTCCTGCTTTTGGCAAACTATGTGCACTTTTGTTTTTCTTTAATTAAACCGGCGACACAGTAAGTATAAGTATTTTAGCACTGGCCTATTTGAGCTTCAGTTGGGGGAGTAAAATGGTGGTCATATTATCACTGAGATTTGTTTCTCAGCATGACATAAAATGATCAAATACTTTCAGATTTTTTTAAATCTCCCTTGGTGTTTTTCATTTATAACTAAACTTTTAACAGGAAGTAAAGAAATTGTTTTTGTTTAAAAGTAGGCTAGAGGATTAAATGATGTGTGGAAATTTTCCAGAGCTGTTGGCTAGGAGAAGGCAGTGGCAAATCACTTTCTATCATGTAAAAAAAGAAAAAAGAAACAACCCTGTATGGATTTGTCCTTGCAAGGTTCTAGGACAGTGATGGCTAACCTTTTTGTTGTCGCGTGCTGAAAGCACGTGTGCACCCATAATACAATGCACACTTGATTCACACACACACACACATGTGTGGGCGACACCCCCCCCACATGTGCACTGCACATGCGACCCCATGTGCTTTACCCGCACATGCACGTGTGACCCCCTGCATGTGCCCCCCTAGTGCATGCGCAGGCACACATACATGTGCAGTGGAGCTTAGCTGGGGTGATGGCTCACATGCCTGCAGAGAGGGCTCTGGGTGCCACCTGTGGCACACATGCCATAGGTTCGCCATTACGGCTCTAGGAGCTGAGCTTGACATAAAAACAATGCTATATCTTGAAGAAGGAAGAGATATATTAAAGAATAATTATTTAACATGAATTTTTAAAGCTGATTCTTCATGTCATATGCTATCATGTAAATAAAAATACATATACATAAGAACATACACATCATTTGCATGAGCGGTGCATGCGCAGAACTATCCACTTCCTCTGCTGCCGCCACTAGTCCACAAAGCTGGAATGGTTAGAGACCACTATTTTAATAAAGTTTTTGGAAAAGGGAATGTTTTTAATAACATACTTGGGGATAACACACATCTATTGGATGCATCTCTACAAATTTAAAATAATATTTTTAATTATTTAGTACTTGATACTCAAAACATTAAGTTGATTTCACACAACAAACACTTAAGTTTGTTTCACACAAATGTCTACTGGGTCCTGCAAGATGACATGGGCCCAGAGGGCACCCACCCTGCAGGATCACATCAGATGAGCAGAAACAAATGGAGATAAGCAGTCCTTCAGATAATGGACACTATGCCATTAAAGGTTTTAAAGCTGAATTGTACCTGGAAGCGAACCAATAATCAGTGCAACGTGCAGAGCTTGTGGAGTTAATGTAAGCATAACACACCGATCCCATTGCTGCCTGCATCATTGCATTCTGGGCCAGCTGTAGTCACCAAGGGCAACCCTAAGCACATTACAGCAATGTAATTGAGAGGTGCCCAGTACATAGGTAACTGTATGAAAGCCTCCAAGTCCAGGAAAGTGTTCAACTGGTAACCAAATTTACCTATGCAAAGGTGCATTCTTGTC
Organism: Pseudoxenodon macrops; assembly: GCA_032467955.1. Taxonomy (NCBI): domain Eukaryota; kingdom Metazoa; phylum Chordata; class Lepidosauria; order Squamata; family Pseudoxenodontidae; genus Pseudoxenodon; species Pseudoxenodon macrops. Next base: position 157,520 of record JANHFT010001872.1, on the reverse strand, counting down.
CATAGCTGCCACTTGTTCATCAAGAGGGACTTGCATACAAGTCTCACGTGTTCAAGAGCCATTCCATTGAAAATTAATATTGGAATGTCTTTTTTTAAATTATAATTTACATAACAACAAACATTTTTTTAAACAGTACTGTGTCATATGTCTTTTTATCTGATTGTCTCAAATGGGCAGCCACTAGGCTTGTCAGGATTGAGCCTAAGTCTGTTTTTCTTCATCCAGACCCACACAGCCTCCAAACACTGGGCTAGAACTTTGTATCACCTGGTCAATCTGGTGTCAAGATGTACAACTAGGTATCATCAATATACTGAAAATACTGGACTCCAATCTGATGAATGACAACATCCAGTGGTTTTATATAGATATTAAATAGGGGAAAGGATATAATGTGAAGTAGCAGGTTTAAATAAACAGGATAGAATTTAAGAGGAATACATTTATCTGTCTTGCATCTAGTAGGGAAAATGCTAGGCAGTAGCTTGGCAATAGTGCATGTGAAAAACATCTGATGGCCTTGCTCATCATACGTTAAGCATGAGTGAACAGTTTAATGCAGCTGCTAAAAAGCTAAATGTTGTTTGAGTTATGTTAACAAAACCATAGAGTCTGGATCACAAGAAGCAATTATTCCTTTCCATTCTATCCTGGTCATATTCCATTTGGAGAACTATATCTAGTTCTTGACCCCTCAATTCAAAATAAGTCAAGCCCAGAGTAGAGCTACTAATAGCTTAGGGTCTTGAAACTAAGCAATATGAGGCACAGTTTAAAGGAACTGTGTATGTTTAACCTATTAAAAATACGAACCATAAATATTTTTAATTAAGATATAATGAAGCAGATAAATATCAGGAAGAACTCCCTGGCCTGTATGACTGTTAGCTGACGGAACCAGCTGCAAAACGATGTGTTAACTTATCCTTCGTTAGAGATTTCCAAACAGAGCCTGGATGACCATCTGTTAGCGAAGCTCTAATGGAACATACATCATGCAAGAGAGTGGACTTGGTGACCTCTGTAATCTTTCTTAACTCTAATTCTGAGGAAGAAAAGAGTTATTCAGGGTGAATGACCTGGGTGTCTAGAAGTACCCTTCATATTGAATTCTGATTTGTGAATTAGGAAAGTAAATAGAAAAACAAAATACTGAGAACAGACATGATCATGGGACAGACAATGCATTTCTAGAGGACTGCATGAACATAGTAATAAAAATGTCTTCATCTTGTGAAGTATGTTGAAATCATGTCATTATTCCTGTTACAGATATTATTCACTCTCCAGCAATAATAGGAGAGGAGACATTTATGAGCACTGCTACCCCCACCCCAAATAATTTTAATTTTTCCCCAAAGAACAATTTTTGTACAGCCTAAATTCCAGGGAAGTATGTTTAGGATGAAACATTATATAGTTGTGGTTTTTAAATGTGTTTTGTGCAGATTGCTCTACATTTATTTTTCTAAGAAGTTGTAGATGAAGATGATGATGATGATGATGTCAGTCATGCCATGTCAGGGACAATTATAGCTCCTAAGATAAAAACAGGGTTTGAAATTATGATCTTGAACCATTTCAGAAGATATTTACATTTGTGAATATTGTAAATTGAACTGAAATACCGAATATTTCTCTGAAGTTTCCTACATCCTTTTCTTAACTTTTAGGGAAAATATTAACCAATTGCAAATCTTCTGCTTTTGCTTAGCACTTTGCCATTGTTGCTTTTTTCAGCAACAGATATTCAGAAAAGTTGGTCATACAAAAATGATTACATAGATAGTTTTTTTTCCCCATAGAGCTTAGAACAGTATTTTGTGATCAGTTATCAAACTGATAAAAGATCATTCTGTATAGAGTTCAGGAAAGTATCTTTGCTTTTGAGAGAACATAGTTCAGAAGATGGTGAGGCAAAGGATTCTTGAAATAGTAGATTAACTTGATCCCTTTTAATGCCTATGATTATGAACTACTTTGTATTAGTAGATCACAAGCTATTTAAGAGCTAATGTTATAATAATGCTGCTAAAAAGGCAAATAATATTAACAAAAACATGTCAAGTAAGTAATAAGTCTTCATATTTTTTTCAAACTCTGCTGCAAATTGGATTTGATTAGTATTTGGATGGGAGAGCACCAAGGAGTCCAAAGGAGTGGTGAAATCCAATTTTTTTTACTACCGGTTCTGTGGGCATGGTTTGGTGGGCATGGCATGGTGGGCGTGGCATGGTGAGTGTACCAGGGAAGAATACTGCAAAATATCCATTTCTACCTCACTCTGGCGCCAGCCAAAGGTGGTATTTGCCAGTTCTCCGAATTACGCAAAATGTTCACTACTGGTTCTCCAGAACCTGTCAGATCCTGCTGGATTTCACCCCTGGTCCAAAGAGTTATGGCTCTACTAGTAAATAGAAGTACATTTTTAATGAAGGCATGGCAAATTGCTTTTCTAATGTTGGTAAGAAAGTTGCATGAATGGTTTTATGCATGTAGTCACCTGCTGATCTTGAGGGCAATTTACTGTCATAAATTAGTGCATGTATTAAGAAGAAGATAGAAGAGTGTACAGACAAAAACACCTATTTAAAAAAATGAATGTAGACATTGCTTATGGAAACAGTCTTTGTTGACCTTGTCTTTATTCTAGAATTAATTTTATCTCAGCAAAATACCATGAACGTAGTATGTTTTAATTTTCATGGTACATAAGAAAAATCTTGAAACACAGAAATGTAGTCACAAAGTTCTGACACATTAAACCACATTATGTGCAGGGTCTTAGTGATGAAGTAACCTACAATTATGAGATTGTCATTATTATTGCATTTTTTTCAGACCACAGTATTTATATCATGAACTTTAGACATTTTAGTTAGGCCAAAAGCCAGTCATTTCCCAAGAGAAATTAAAAGCAATAAGCTGAGTAACAACACAAACAAGATGAATGTGGGTATTTTTATTTATTTATTTTTCAAATTATTGTTCATCAGAATAAACACACTAAAATAGTGAAGCTATAAAGCAAAATGAAACTATAAGCAAAATGAAATATTAGCATTGATAATATCTGGAAAACACTAAAAGGATCTAAAATAAAATTGAAAATGTTGTAAAGTTAGTGCTGCTAGTACTTTTGAGAAGTCACTAAAGCAGGGCTATCAAACTTGTGTGTCACGGGTCAGATGCGTCACGCGCTGACCACAGCCCCACCCTGTTTAGCAAAAGGGGAAAAAGTCCCAAGGTGACGACACCATGATGATGCGAGTTTGACATCCCTGCACTAAAGAAAGACTCTTTTTATACATAGATAATTAAAATTCCTATATAATTTTTACTTTATTATTTGAAAAAAGGAAGTCCACTGGAGATAAGCAGATATAGAAAAAGGCATTTCTATAGATAGACTTCTTTCCCACGGTATGTATGGCCTGCTACTATTTGAAACCAGTTAGGTAAATATCATGATTCAGTTAGACTACTGAATTATCTAGAACAGAGGTGTCAAACCATCATGTGACATATTGCGACTTTTCCCCCCTTCCCTAACTGGGCATGGGCATGCCCAGTGTGTAACTCATCCAGCCTGCAGGCCGTAAGTTTGACAGCCCTGATGTAGAAGAATCAGTAAAATAGGACTCTCCTGTTTTTTTAGATAGACTTCGTCCATCAAGGTAGCTGCCGCAACTGCCTTAATGTCTGATTAAACTGAAGTCAGATAAACAGTTTTCATTCCAGTGCCTGGAATTGAACCATCAGTTTCTGAAGTAGCTTTCACCCAAGCCTGTATTTGTATTTGTCATTGAGTAACAGCTGTTAAAATTAACTACACTTTTTAAAAAGTCTGGTGCATTACTTCCTTCAAGGCAGTCAGACTTAACACTTTGTCTCCAGAAGCAGTGATCACCTGGATGCATTTAATATTCTAGGCTTGATCTGAGATGAGCAAGATTCTTTATTATACTAGATATCTGAGGAGTCTAAGTAGTCCTCGAGTTATGACCACAATTGAGCCCAAAATTTATGTTGCTAAGTGAAACATTTGTCAAGTGAGTTTACCCCATTTTACGACTTTTCTTGCTTCTGTTGTTAAGTGAATAATTGCATTTGTTAAGTTAGTACCATGGCTGTTAAGTGAATCTGAATTCTTCATTGACTTTGCTCGTCAAAAGGTTGCAAAAGCTGATCACGTCACCCTAGGACACTGCAACCTCATAAATATGAGCCACTTACCAAGGATCTGAATTTTGATCATGTAACCATGGGGATGCTGTAATGCTCATGTGAAAAACGGTCATAAGTCACTTTTTTTCCAGTGCCATTGTAACTTTAAACAGTCATTAAACGGACTGTTGTAACTCAAGGACTACCTGTATAATCTTGTTTTTAAAAATCCGATACTGTAAACCCTTTACCACCTGGGAAAGTATATGACCATCCTAAATAAAATGATCCTGAAAAAGTAAAAGTATTATCAGTGCCACAAAATATATGTAATAATGACTTTTTTAGCATCAGCCTTTGGGCCTTGTCACTCATTTTAAAGAACTCTTTTACTCCAGAGCCTTCTGGTTGTACATCTAAGAGAGTATATTTAAGTACTCATTTTTGACACAGCGTGCTAGAAGCAGTGCTTGTGATTTTTCTTTTTTTTAAATACTGTCATTGGTAAACAAGCTATCCCCTTTCTTACCGTAATATCTTAAGCAGACTTGAGGGCTCTCGGCAGTGCAACATTGGCAGAACCTTCTATTATGAGAATGATATCACTATCTCTAAATCTATTCTGCAGCGTGACTACAACAAAGAACTGCAGCATTGTGCTATACATATGGAAAGCATCTGCTGTTGGCATAGTATCTCCCTATAAATAATTGACCACTGTTTTCATAGTCACTTTAAAGTGTGTAATACAGGTCCAGTGTATCAACTTGAGTTTGTAGAAATGTTGATTATCACCAGATTCCAGACCTGGCTACTTACAGAAACACACAATAATTGTTTCAGCCAGCCAATGTTTTGTGCAATGGAGGGATAATATCTGGCACAAGAGAAACCAGGAAAGTATACGGCAGTTAAAGCATGTAAAACATTTTGAATATAAAACAAATGGAAACTAAACAATACCTTACCATTTTGTGGATCTTTTAATGCAGTTCTCCAAGATCTTCTCATATTAAAACCAGAAGTGCAACCTGAAAATTAATATCAATTACTGAAAACAAAATGCCACATCAGTAATGTTAAGATTTTGTTTTAAACCCACAAACTGAGAGCAATTCAAAACTCCAGTAAGGCTAAAAATATGAACTTGACCTATAAGAGTTACCACAAAATGCTTTGCAGTCAAAAGCCAACAAAGAAAAAAGGAGCTGATGTTTTGAGATCTCAGAGCTGATCTAGAGGCAATACTTTGTTCTGTGAGCCAGAAAAAATTGGAGACGCACAAATATGTGTGTATGTGTCCGTGTGTGAGTGATTTTTACTTCATTGTGTTTTTCTAGATTTTGTTTGTTTGTTCTGGAAATAGTCATATTTTGATTTTCCTTTATTTTTTTAAAGATGTCCATTTTGGAATTCAGTGTAATTTTATTTTTAAACTACGATTATCTTTTAATTACTTAACAATTGAACAAAATTCAAAATTGAATGAAAGATAGAAATTATGTTTTTCTGATCTTGTTTTGTTTTGGCTTGATTGTGTATTTGTTAGCTACACAGTGTTATTTTTTAAAAACAGATACCCATATACATTTTCTACTTAAATAAATTTTATTAACTATTTTGTAAATATATAAAATTCTTCTGCCAATTAATGAATAATATTGTAGGTAATACCCACCTTGTTATCCTTCCCAATAATTGCATTTTCTCTTTGCTAGTATCCAACATGGGGGGGGGGAACCTGACAGAGTAATTTTTTGTCCCATCACAAAGTAGTCCATCCACTGATCAGCAGATATCGAAAATAGTTAAGTCATTTTTTTTAATTCAACCGCACAGCTTCCTGGTAAGCCTTGGGGTTTGGAGCAGTAAGCAATGTAAATGTATCTCAGAGCACACCTTTCATTCTGTCTGGCTGAAATAACTCTTAACACTCAAGAGCATGAAGAATGGGGTGGATCGAATAAATTAGCAGATATCACAAAATAAAACTACTTTAGGAAATAGTTTACCCGTTATAATCACTGAAATACTCTAGTGAATGTGTCGGTCGTACTAAGTAAATATATTTGTTTATAGACATGTTCTGTATTAGCTTCCACTCTTGCCCAGGACTTTGTCCAAACAAAATCCCACTAGAAGTAGGATGTTCGCACCCGAGTAGGAGTTTCTTGGATAAATATTTTTGCTATATTGAGACCAAAACCACTTCTACAAATTTCAGACTTTGATTGAAATGGTATATTTCTTTTTGCTTTTTATTTCTTCCCATCTCCACCACTGGCAACCACTGATGCATTACCTTAACTCCTCTTACCTCCCACTGCTTTGGTGAACAAGAGCCTCAATAGAAACTGAGCACATCGAGCAGGAATGAGCATTGAGCAGAAGTACTGTAGCCGCACCCACGTTTCTGCCAGCAAAGGAGCCGGGAGCCGAAGAGAACCTCTCCATTAGGAAAGGAGCTCTTCTTGCGTTAAAATAACGGACGAGTTCCTTTTCCCCCAGCAACCAAATGTAGGCATTAAGTTTAAGACTGCGTATGGGATAAAGTAGCACATATTACACACACGTTTGCCAGGGAGTTATTTATGAGTAAATGTGTGAGATTGATGATATATGTTCACACTATAATAGCAAGAGAAAGCCTCTGACCAAGCAGCTGGTAGCAGCAGCAGCATCTAACGGAAAATATCTATTTTTCTCCAAGACTCTTCAGTTGCTTACATGGAAATTCCACTCCTGTCGCCCAGCGGCTGCCTATTTCAACATCCACTTCAGTCATCCTGGTATCTAGCCATAAGCAACAATGGGAGAAAAGGCTAATGCAAATAATAATTAGATAAGGTGCCATATTTCGAAAGCTTTTGAGCAAACATTCAACTTGCAATCCATTGAAATACTTTTTGGAATTAATCGTATCCCTATGTAAAGGACAGGGAAATTGAAGTTCCATAAAGACAAATGGGCTTTGGGAGGCCACACAGCAAGTAGGGAAGTTAGTTAATTTTAAATACCTGTATCTTCTTCTTCTAGCAAACCCATCCTTCCCAGCCACCCCACTCTGCTTTCTTTTCCTCTCCCTTCCTAACCAAATGCCTTAAAATGCTGCACAGAGTTTAGAAGAAAAAACGATATCAAGTACACAGATGCTTATGTCTAGACCTGGGCAGAGCTGTGCTCCAAATAAATGCGAGTAAGTTGAATAAAAACCTAGTTGTTATAAGCAACCCTATTTAGCAAAGAGTCTAATCAGGCCATTGCACAATGTACTAATAATCTTCAGTTATACTCTGTGGGAGGTCTTCAAGTTAGTAGGAAGCAAGTCTGCCTTTTTATGCTGTGCTCTGATTCTTAAACCAAATCCAGCTTTATAGTCGCATTCTTTTCCCCCCTCCTAGATGTCTCCCTTAAGGCTTTCAGTTTAACTTTATTTCCAGAAGTTTTCTTACTCAGAAAAATAAATCTATTAAACTTTGTGGCAGTGATGGGAAGAACTTCATAAGTCTGTTTGTTTTGCAAAAGCTACTGCCAAGTATTGTTTTATAGTTTCCTTTTTTAAGCTTCCCACACCATTGTTTACAGTAGCCTCTGAGAAACATAACATAGTAAGTAGTTCATTCCCTACCAGTTTCTTTCTTTTTCCTTTTGGCAAATGTTCATGTACTATTCCCACACCTCACGCTTGTACTGGAGCAAATGCCATCCTCTTTTTGCCTTGTTTTCTTTCCTCTCAATGATATCAGACGGAGGCTGAGAAGGGGAACAGAATTTGTTGAAAGTTGATGTAGTGCTATAGAAACGTTATATGTTAGGTTTGTTTTAAGAATCAAAGATAGCGAAGATGGATGGATGGATGGATGGATGGATGGATGGATAGATAGATAGATAGATAGATAGATAGATAGATAGATAGATA
>JANHFT010001872.1:114867-141136 GCA_032467955.1 Pseudoxenodon macrops | reverse complement strand
CCAATGACTACTTCAGCTTCAACCACAACAATACATGAGCAAACAACAGATACAAACTTAATGTAAACCGCTCCAAACTCGATTGCAGAAAATATGACCTCTGCAACAGAGTGGTCAATGCCTGGAATACACTACCTGATTCAGTGGTTTCTTCCCCTAACTGCCAAAACTTTAACCTTAGACTGTCTACTGTTGACCTCACTCCATTCCTAAGAGATCTGTAAGTGCACCAACCTGCCTACCATCCCTGTCCTAATGTCCCTTTCTATTCGTATCCTTTTCATGTATTCTAAATTATAATTATACTTTTATCTGTTATCTTATATATGCTTGACTGACTGACTGACTAAGTAAATAACTAAATCATTTCTTTCTCTCCTACCTCCTCCTCTCCTTTAAGTGGGTTTTTGTAATTTCTGTTCATTTCTAAGTTGGTCTGCTTCAATAAATGATTATCTGCATAGACTAAAAAAAACTATTTCTGTTTTGGCTAAAATATGCAATTGAATATCGAAAGTAGAGAACTAGATCTTATTTTCCCCCTCTATATTCTCTGAGTCAAACTTAATTATAGTATCTGTAGCGGCCACATCTCTTTTCTCAAATTAGTGAAAAAATCCAATATTTAAACTATTTAAATAGTTAAATTATATCTTCATATACATTTCACAGTAATCTTTACTGTTGAATTAGAGTATTAAAGGCTTTTGCTGTGTTATAAATATGTTAAGAGTGTCTTGAGGGAAAGGGAAATACTATTTTTTCCCTTGAAATTCTAAGCATAGATTCTAGTTGCTTTTAAGCAATACCTACATCTTTGGGATATATAGCTCTTTTGTTTATATGGTCCATGCCTGGCTTTAGTTAGAATATTTCATTTTGAGCTATCCATTCTTATGACATTGCCTAATGTTTTATTTGAAAGTATTTTTAAGTTCAGAGTAATATTCTTCATCTTGTAGCACATTCCAGTGTAAGCCTATGTATAAGAGAGAAAAAGGTAGGACATTTCTTCTAGATAAATGTACATTAAAACCTCTAAGAGTCCATTTTGAATGTTATTCATTCATTGACTTCTGAAAGCAGGAAAAAAAGTCATGTCAAAATTTTAAATAGTTTCCATTTTATATATAGAGAATCGTTTTCAGAAACAGGTTCAGGAAGTCTCTGTAGATGTGGCTCTGAATTGCAATATGTAAAACTGTTTTTATTAATATTTCTGAATATTAGAAATTCTAGGGAAGTGTGGGAAATATGTAACTCTGCATATATTCATTGGACTATGAATCCCAGCATCACTAACCATCAGCCCTACTGTCTGATCCTGCTGGAAGATTGGACTATGAATCCCAGCATCACTAACCATCAGCCCTACTGTCTGATCCTGCTGGGAGATCTAATTCAGCAATATCTGGAAGATCTGAGAATTCGAAGCCCAATTTTAAGGATGTATTTACTGATGATTAAGAGTCTATGAGAGAAGAATTAATTGAATTGTCTGGGTTGAGATGTGGATTTTTAGAATCTGGAATTTCAAAAAACTTTATATGATTCAACTGTGAAGGCTTTTAGAATTGTAAAACAATGGTAATAATGGAAACTATTGAATCTTCAAAATAGAAAAGATTCCCAACTTTCTTGTGGCATATTTAATTTGAATTATCTTTTGGTCTACAGCAGGGGTGTCAAACTCACATTGTCTGGGCAGCATCACATCAGAGTTGGGTTCCTAACAGTTCGGTCTGGTTCTACCGAACCGTCAGTAACTTACCGGCCCAGTTTGGTAGAACCATTAGCGACCCGGACCTGCCACGGCCACAAGCTGGTTCTTTCAGCGGTGCCATAGGCACCGCCATTTTGGATTTTGCTTTTGCGTATGCGCGCACAGAACCCAAAGCGCACATGCGGCCGCAGAGCGCCCCTGAGCAAACCGACAGTAAGAAGATTTAGAACCCATCTCTGCATCACATTATGTATTTTTTTCCTTCGCTAAATCGGGCATGGGTGTGGCCAGCGTGTGATGCATCCGGCCTGTGGGCCGGGAGTTTGACAGTCCTGGTCCACAGCATTTAACTGCTACAGAGAACATTATCATGTCTTTAGTTGTAGGATATAATAATGTTCTGATCATTAATATCCAGAACATGGTAGATATAGCAGTTGTCATAATTGCGTGAGAATAGTTGTTGTTAAGATTGAATGAGGATAAAATTAGAGCATTCCCTATTTCTGATCTTTGTCCCACACAAATAAATTTTAGATTTAGGTTGGATCAAATAATTAGGTTGGATAATTACCCAAATTAAATAACAGCATCAATGCACAGCATAATGAAATGTCTACAAGGAAACAACTAAGCTCAGAGAGCACCAAGGACCCCTTATTTCAATCCTGAGCTACAAATATTCTCCTTGATTAAAATGTTGTTCATTCATTGGCTCCTGAAAGCAGGGGGAAAAAAGTCATGTTGTGGAACCTTACAATAGTATTTTTACCCTATTTACCTACAATCTTTTGGACTAGGTGGTATAAAAATGATTATAACTAAATGAAATATTCAATGTTTATTCCTTGATGAGGGCAGTGGTTTGACTCAAGTTACCAAGACTGCTGCATGAGAATTAGATGTTTGACATCAATGCCTAAATGTATTCATTTGTTTTCATACATAGATTTATATGAATGAAACTGTACTGTTTTCTAAGTTTGTGATTCACAATAAAATTAAAGTATATTAAAGTATTTAATAATTGATGTAGTAGTAGTATCCATGGTATCTAATACTGTACTTCATTTTCTCATTTCCCAAAAGAGTTCAGCTGCGTTGTTTTGAAAACATCCAATCTTGAGCTGTCGTTAAAAATTGATTTAAATTTTTAGTTGAAAATCCTGGTTTTTAACATTCTAAGCCAGAAATAACCTAAAGTCAAAACATCTAAGGATTGTCTACTCCAATTTGAATCTGCCTGCCATAGAGGCTTTTCTTCTGGGTGTCCCTCCTTTGGCAAATTAGTTGTAGTTACTAAAGATTTGTTAAGTTCTGAAATTCTGTCTCCTACAAATTTCACTTGGCTTTATAAAAAAAAATATCTAGAGGTTAGCTGAAGTTTCAGTTTTGGTATTGAATGAAATGTTCCTAGTCAACTTGATTTCTTATTCTACTACATGATATCACATACACTGTATCACAGCATTAATATACCTTTGTAACGTAAACAATTGTTTTTCAGTCTTTGACTTGATTTTGATTTATTTAATTCGGGATAATCAGATTAGAATTATTTGTTGTAAACTGATTTAGGGGCTCTTATAATTGGAAAATCAGAGTAGAATCACGTTAACATCTACCAGTTTCGATTATTTGTATCAGTCTTACTTGGTATATTTGTGTGTGCATGCTTGCATTCACATGTATACAAAAAGAAGAAAAAGAGGAGGAAAAATGTGACCTCTTGATTCTGATGATGTCCATATTAGGAATATAAAATAAGCAGATTTGCAAAATTTACCAGCATGCACTCAGTTGGAGATGAATGGCAGCATTGATTAGAATTCAGCGTGTTTAAAGACATATAGTAGGTCTTTAAAGGGGAGTTTGTGCATGAAACAAATGTGTTATAAACATTACACTGCTATCACTAGGATAATTCACAACAATGGTTCTAGAATGTCTCAAAATACATTTAAAGCCCCTGACAGGGAAGCCTTGACAGTCTTGAGCCACCTAAAATACAAAGTGATTTTTTTTTTAATTTTCTCTCATAGCCTTCAGTTGTTTGAGCCTCTTTTTCAAACCCGTTGATACTGCAGTGTCAGAAAACCTGACTTAATGGGAGGTGAAGTAAAGGTTGATTGGATGTACATTGTAATGAACCTAGCCTGTAAAATTCTCATGAGAGAAATTTAAAATCTTGCAGTCATTTATTTATTATAGGTAAGGCAGAAGTGAATTTTCTAAATGGTGATGAGATTTAGGATAGATTTATTTTTTAAAAATGAGAACGTTGAACTCATAGTAATTTTGACCACCAATTGCTTATGTATTAGGTAATTAACAAAATAGGATGTCATAATTTTGCGCATGTCCTGAAATAGAATCACTAACCGCTTCTAACCACACTGAGCTTTTAATAGAAAAAGTGGTTGCTTAATGCTTCCCCACCAGAAATGTTAAGATTAAGTTTGCTATTAGATTGCAGCCAGAATAGTCTACAAACAGGAAGAAAGTCTTGCTCTGCTCTCTGCCTATTTTTCCTTTTTTAACTTGATGTGATAATTCATTGCAGATTTTCTTTCTTTGACAGAGTGCCTACCGCAGAAATGGGATGACTTTTCTGGCTTGCTAATATGGATATGCCTACAGCAATAGGAAAGACAGTGTTAAGGTGATTTTTTCCCCCAAGGCAATTCGGCATTTGCAAGTATACTTGTGAGTGGGCTGGTTTGTTGTGACTATCGACTGGCTGCTTCTGTCTCTTTTCCTACCCCCTCAGTCATTACTCCTGATTTCTAAATGTAACATTTAGCTAATTAATGGCAGGATGTTTGGTATGTTATGGTCAATTGCACAGTTCTGAAGTTTACCCTCCTCCTCCTCCTCACAATTATTACATTATCAATCCTCAAGAACAAACTTCAGTGGCCTCATCATCTTTATAAAGAAAGTTAAAAGAAGCTGTGGTGTATTTACATCAAACTTTGTTTTTCCTTATCAGGAAAATAATTAGAGAAGAAATGTTGATTTTTAGAAATCTAAAAAGCCAATTGTTATTCTGTGTAATTTGGAAACTGATAGACTGACCAAGAACTGTGAAACAGAAAATAATGTTATTTTAACAATCAATCTAAATATAGTTATATAACATTAGAGTTCAACTAAAGTAAACTATGCTATACCAATATTAGTCTTCCAAACTGGATTTTTAAAAAATAGCAATTCCAAAACTATATGCTTTGAGAGTCTCCTACAGGTGCTAACAATTGCACCAGCAAGAGATGCCATGCAAAGGTAAGCATTTCCGGTCCATCTGTGCACCAGATATGAAAAGCACCTGAAGGCAGGATAGGAAGCAATGGATGGAAACTAATCAAGGAGAGAAGCAACCTAGAACTAAGGAAACATTTCCTGATAGTTAGGACAGTTAATCAGTGGAACAATTTGCCTCCAGAAGTTGGGAATAGCAATAGCACTTAAACTTATATACCACTTCATAATGTTTTACAATCCTTTCTAAACAGTTTACAGAGTCCATATTGCCCCCTGGGTCCTCATTTTATTCACCCCAGAAGTATTGAAGACTGAGTCAACCTTGAGCCAGTGAGAATCGAATTGCCAAACTGCTGCCAGCTGGCAGTCAGCAGAGTAGACTGCATACTGCATTCAAACCACGGCTCTTGCTTCAATACTGGAAGTTTTTAAGAAGAGATTGGATAACCATTTCTCTGAAATGGTATAGGGTTTCCTGGGGGTTGGACTAGAAGATCTCCAAGGGCCCTTCCAACTCTGTTATTCTGTTGTTCTGATTGCCTCATTTTCAGTCAGTCACTTTGCAGAGAGAGAGCAGAATTGCCTACTATGGAGAAATCCTATTCTGTGCAGTTCAAGAATGAGACTCTTTCACTCAGAAAAAAACATAGTCATTTAGTGAATCATGCAAAAAGCTGAAAGCAGGGATAATTCTTTTTACTTTGGGATATTAATTGAAAGCCCATTTCTACACAGAAAAATATATTTGTATTCTCGCAATGCAAATGCCTTTCTCACAATAATTATATGGGAAACGTTTTTCTGTTAAGCATGATAGTAAATTGTAATCCTATTTTTTTCTGTGGAATGAAAACAGCATTTTGCCACTACATCAAGATTATTAGCTTATATGCTTTTTCTAGGCTTCCAGCTCTTTGTGAATCCATTTATCTGAATTTTTTTGAAAGAAATGACACTACACCATTCCCTTCTTTCTTTTTCTTGAAGTGCCTAATGCCTTGTCTTCTCTTCGGTTGGTATGTTATTCAATCCAAGAAGGATTCCTTTCAATTGCAAACTAACTTCAGTGTTCTGTTTTTGTCCAAGATTTACACAAAACTATATTCATTTTCGTTTTTTATTAAAACTTTAGGAAAGCTTTCACAATTCTATGATGAGGTCTGAATATGGCCATCATTTTTGAATGGGATCTCATGTAATGTTTTCATTAAACCCTGCAGGACGGACTCATTGCCAAAAGTTGCTGCTGTAGAGCTAATCATAAGTGTCCAAATACTGGACATTCACCATAACCAGCCTTATACGGATCAATCTCTTTAGAAGTCAATGTTTAGATGTGGTTACTTTACTGAATTATTGCAATTGATATATTCAGTATTATGCTTTCCATAGTGGCATAATTATACTTTAAAAACATTTTTGCATGTCATTTTTCTGGAATTGATCTGATGTTAAAGAACTAAAAATAGTGTATACAGTAAAGAAGAAAACCCATTGCTGATGTTCTGTCTGTGCTTGCTGAAATGTATGATTAAACCTTTCTTTTTATCATGATTTCTTATTTTTCTTGGCATCCATAATGATGGAAAATTATATGCTTGCTGTAAACATCCAGACTTTTTAAAGGACACCAGCATTTATTGTATTTGGTTTCGATCTGCAGGCATATATGCAAAAAGAAAACATTTTAGGCCAAGAATACTGGAATAAAAATTCTTTCTCTAGATGTATCTTTGTTTTTAAAAAATGCATAAGCAGAAAAAGCACTGCCATTTATTTCTTACTTGGTACACTTACAACCCCAGAGAATGAAAAATCAACATATATTTCTCTTAGAAATATGACAGATCATGTTTTTGTTGGTCTGCTGTATATTTGTCTGTCTTGAACAGTCTGACAGGCAATTATTTATAAAATCTAGTTTGTTCAATAAACCCATATAATAACCTTTCTCTTCTCCAAAAAGCAAGAATTATAAGCCAAAATGAAAAAAAATTGTAAGGAAAACAAGCTACATTTTGTCTCATTTTCTTGGATCAGTCTAGATTTATTCCCAGAATGACTGAATATAGTATAGTTCCTATATTTACCCATTCCCTTTATTCTTACTTCATATTCATTCTGTTCCTCCTCAATTTTGAATACTTTTATATTATTTATGTTTACATAAATATTTAGATTTAGATTTTCCTCTCCAATAAGGACATACTGAAAGACGGATCCAAAATAAACAGACAGATATAAATACAATCCACCATTAAAATACAATTACCAAATTAAAAGCAACTTCAGGACAAAATTACAGAGGCCAAACTAAATACCAGAATCCCATATTTAAAGAGAAAGTCTCCAATAGTGAACTAAGCACAGACTTCCCCATACTACCCTTTTTGTAAAGCAGGGGGACCTCTAATTCATATGCTACAGGAGGTGGTGGTGGCACCAGTAGCTTCACCTGTCCCCAAATTTCATCAGATGGTGATGGTGTTTCCCAAGTGTTGTCAGTCATAGGACAGTCCAATAATCTGAATAGATGAATCCTTAAAAGGACAATTCCCTGTTCAACCATATCTTGGTAACACAAGTAGGGGTGGGGTAAGAATTATTTACAGAAGTATATTACAATATATCATATCCCATATAGGGGAGACTCGAGATTGCATTCATTGCATGTAGATTAAAGAGGGGAAGTCCATGAAAAACAAGCCTGTCTAAACATATGGAATATTATTTACTCAAAACTTCTCTCATGTGTTAGAAGTTGCCTTTCAACTTCAAGGATTTGAATAGAAATTAAAGTTCTATTCCTTTAATTGTCTGAAGAATAATTTCTTACTTCCCTCCTTGCACCACAAAAGAGTTAGTTTTTCTTTTCCATACGTAGCAGCCAAATGTGATGTTCCTTCATTTTCTCAGGAGGCTGTCCATTGGAAGAAGTCTCTCTAGATTTGGGGTTCTTTGGTCAAAGCAGGATTACTGTGGAAAAAATTCCTTTCTGGCATGCTTCAGATTTAGAAGGGACCACGTTTGCATTAAAATTCTGCCATCAGCCATGTGCCGTTCTCATAAAATATTTTATAGCTTCCTGTCTAGCTCATGCAAAATGTTTCATAGTACATAAACACTTCCAGAGATAATTTGAGGATAAATAGATAGCGGCATTTGTCTTAGGTACAACTTCAACATTGAAGGCTATTCTATTACGTTTTATTGGCCAAGTGAATCTTTTTCATTTTTTTTAAGGTTTTAGGAATCAGGTTGGGCTTTTAAGATTGCAATGGTACATCTGTACAGAATAGCAACATAGCTAGGAAAACGTGATGGGATGCATTTAATCAATGACTCTTCCAGAGGGAAATAAGCCAACTTTATGCAGCTAAACTATCCTGGAGAAATGGAATATATCTTTTGTGGCTTAAGTAAGGCCAGATGGCCTTTAAAACCAGAAAAAGGCTACATATCTATTATAACTGTTTATTGTCCCTTGAAATAATGCTACTTTTAAAAATTCCATATATTACAAGAGGACCAAAATTAGATATATAAACTTTCATTAGACATTAATGTGGTGGTAATACAAACAACTCTTTAAAAGGCAGAGGATTATAGATATTGAAATGTTCATACTACAAGGGCTCGGAGTCATATGAACTAATGGAGAAAGCATGGATTCTGTAGTATACTTATTTCATATTTGTTATTAGGACTACTTAAAGAGGGAAACAATTGCTAGAAATGGTGTACTTCTTTAAAGACCTTATAGTGAATAAATGTGAGCATGGAGAGTATCATTTATTCAGAGACTAGATTATTTTTTCCTAAATATGAGATGGTTTCTTGGATCCAAGCATTTCAAATGCTTTTTCCCTCTCATGCAGAGAATATAGTAGAGGTAAACAATCTGAAGATCCCTTGGAACCTATATTCAGTATCTCTTTGCTGATCATTAAAGTGGTCGAACTGTTTTCAGGGTTCTGCATAGCCTAGAAAAAAAGTCACTCCTTTACTAAATTATATATTTTATTTAAATTATTATTTATTAAAATAATAATTTGTAAAATTATAAAAAATATAATTTTTCTTACATACATGCATTCATTTCAGTATGAATTTAAAAATAAAAACTGGAGTCCATTTGATTTACAACATAAACTAAATAGATTGTTTCCATTAAGGGAAACAAAGTGTAACATTGATGTAGAACATGGGCTGATGACTAAAAAATAACTGATGTCTGAATGCTCTATGAAACTGCTCTCATGAACTCATCAATGCATATTACGATATTTGTCTGAAAATAGTTTAGCTACTTGGCCTCTGCAAACAGGTTAGTTAGTAAAATCATTTTCCAAATCAACGTAAGTTTAATATTGAAGTATAGAAGGCAACATCTGGTCAATCTTCACTGTTCTTGAAAAGCCAAATGGACTTGTCCTAGTGAGCACTTGCAAAACTTTGTGGAACGGATGTAAAGGAGCTTTGCCTCTTGTGGCATTGCAGCATTGCATGAAAAGATATACATTGCAACAGCAAAAAGCATCTTCAGATGAAAACACTAGATCCTGAGATGGCTGTAAGAACTTGAATGGAAGACCACTATGAAATCCCAGGAGGCTAAACTGGGAAACAAAAACCATTTTGGATGACAGCAATGACAAACCACTTCCATATATTTGTGTAAAAAAACCTAGATAGACATGTATGGAAATCATCAGAAATCAAAAAATAAGGGACACTGTGTGGGATGACTGATAGGTAGTTTGACAAACTCGTTTAACCTTACAGTGATGATGTTTCTCCAAGACATGACATTTTTGATCATCTCCAGTTTTGACATCTTGTGCCAAAAGGAGGTGATGATGCAGATGAAGAGATTCTGCCCCTCTCTACTTCATGACAATTTTATAGTTAAGTAACACATCAGTGCACAGATTACAGTGTGCGCACACACAAACACATGCATTCCACAACTATTGCTGCTGCAGACCGCTCAGTCTTAGGGAGCAATTTGAATTAATAAAGACTGCCCATAAAATATGTTCAAAACTTGGGTTAGTTATATTTGTAATTAAAATTTTCATTGCAACTTTTTGAATTATTAGTCAATCAAGAAACATCAAGAGGCATATGATGCAATATATATTGGATTTATGATATATACATAGCATTGGTTTAGAAAAAACTAAACATCTTTTAAAATTATTGTTGAGATGTGCTTTATTCAACACTTTACAAGTTATCTCACATATCTAGGACTGAAGCAATTGTGTGATAAATATTGTGGAAAACCTTTCTGAAAAATGAAGTCCTCTACATTCATTCATGTTTCTCATTGCTGACATAATTGATATTATTGATATTGATCTATGAACTGTTATAATCATGTATTGTAATTGTTTTCTTATTCCTTGCCTCAATATTTAATTGGAAGAGAATGCCTGTAGAGAATTTTGACATGCATTTCTCCAAATGTTAATATTATCCATATCCAATATTTAATAGTAATATATAAATTCCAACTCAAGCTTCACTTTTAGTTTTAGAAAACCTGTTCTTCTTTTCTTTTTAACAGGATAAGTGCACGATTTTAAATGTTGGCCTAAACTTGCTAGACTCAAATAATGTATATACAATTATTATTTGAAGGTTATCCAAAGTATGATGATTCCTGCCCTTTTTATGAAGATTTGAGACTCTTCTGATATTAAAGAGCTATAAAAAATTGAAATGTGCACTTTGAAAGAAAATGTAATACAATCATTAGAAAAACCAAGAGATCAAATAACGTTAAACAATGTCCTGGTTTGTGCTGGGAGGGCAACATTTAATATTTTTATAGTTGTTGTAGATTGGGGAAAATATTGCCAAACCTAGATGTTGAAGAAATGCCTCAGTGCTTGCTGAAATTATAGTTGAGACTTCCTTACATTTTATTATACACAGATTGTGTATTTGGCTACCATGAGCTTCCTTCAGACTCCCAAAGGCAGGTCTATTGTGCCCTCTGGGGGTTCTATACTACGTTAAGTTAGAAATGTATTTCATTAATATTTTTTTGCTTATCATAAAATATCACTGATTTTTTTTTCCTGCAAAAAT
The DNA here is from genome assembly GCA_032467955.1 of Pseudoxenodon macrops. Taxonomy (NCBI): domain Eukaryota; kingdom Metazoa; phylum Chordata; class Lepidosauria; order Squamata; family Pseudoxenodontidae; genus Pseudoxenodon; species Pseudoxenodon macrops. The sequence continues at coordinate 130,050 of JANHFT010001872.1, read as the reverse complement.
ATTTTAAGTCCTTATATCAGGAAGTCTAGTTTTTCCTAACATTTTACTACTCAAAATGTTTGAAGCATTTAACTGCCAACCAATAAATATTACATGATTATTGTTTTAATATGGACAGGCTGTTCTTATCCTTTCTTCTACCTTTTTCCAAGTTTATTATGCAACTGTATGTCACCAAGTAATACCCCAAACTTTAGAGCCACTTGGAATACTGACATTAAACTAGCTCTAAAGGCCAGCTGTGGTTCCATACTTTACTTCAATGTTACGTAAAATGGGTTAAAGTCAGAATTGAGAATACAAGATCTTTGCTGGTTCAGGTCGAAAGCATTCTGTGGTGGCCACACCAATTCTCCTAGGAAATCCATCAGCAAAACACAAAAGACATCCTCTCCTCATATACTCTAACAACTGGTTCCAGGTTGTCTGTTGCCTCCATTAGAAAATACGTGTTATTGTATCATAGGTGGTACTATCAATCCTTCAATGTAGACCAGGTTAGGAAACACATCGCAAGAAATACTAGAACTCTAGTCTATTGATGTAATAAAATAATAATAACATCATTCTAAATCTTCAGATATGACCAGAATACAAAGGGTTGTCTTTGGAAAAAACTTAAATTACAGAAGGAGTGGCAACATTTCCTTCCATTGAAGTAGCATGAATACCAACCATCTAGCCAGCCCATTTTCAAGAATAAACACCCCATAATTCATTTCCACCAATCTCCATCTCCAAACCAGGACATTTCTTGTCCCAGTGTCTCTTATCTTAGCTTTACAGAGAGGAACAAACGTACCCCAAGATCTTTTAGCTTAGGTACACCAAAATAGAAATCATTGTCCAAGCTGTCATGAACTATTTACATGACCATAAGATATTTACAAATTCCTTCTATGCCTCGTTTAATGATTTGTTGTCAGGCCTGAGTCTGAAATCAAGGAGTTATACTCCTGCATTAAGAGCTTCTGCTGCAATGATTTGGACAAGTAGAATAGTGAATCATTTTCAAGTAATTTCTTATAATTCTTGTACTTAATTGAGAATGGATTCCAATATTTCATACTTAAAGTGATGTTGGCTTGTATAAGAAGAAAAGGTGTGAATTATTTATTTTATCAATTCAGAATTTCTCCTACTTATCTTCATTAGATTATCCTGATTATATTATTGGCTACATTTAGTAAAATCTTTGGACCTGTAAAAAAAATGACAAGCATTGACTTCAATAAAATGTCCCAGGCCAAAAAATATCTATACATTCCATACTGTCTGATTTAATAGACATTTGTCTTTAATGGATACCTTTTCCTCCCATTTAATCTACAAAACCATGATTTTACTATAGTGAAAGAAAAAATTCACTCACAATTCTTAGACTTTGATTTATACTATATATCACTAATACATCATTTTATATATAAATAAAGTTGGGTTTTCTGTACTATTTTTACTTTGACACATTTAGTAAATAAAGCCTGTCTTTTCCTTCTTATAGCCTAAATTTGCATTGCTTTCCTATTTATTTTTTAGTCAAAACTGTTATCAATGCTATTTCTGGAAATATTCAGTGTGTTGGTCTTTCTCTTAGTATTAATGCTTTAGCAGGGCTTCTGTCGTCTAACAAGATACTCTATAAAAATGTCCCCCTCCCATATTTCTGATCAATATCCCACCCACATGATTTGCATTAGGAAGGAAGCTCTGAATCTTTCCGAAGGCATTTCCTTTCGGGGAGGGGGAAATGTGCATATGAAGTAGGTTAAGATTTCCCCCCCCCCCAAACACACCTCAAATGGGATACCTCCACACGCGTATTTTGGCTTGCTCCTGCTCACTGAACTGCATATGTTGCTGTGGTAGTGACTAGTGCATACTGTGGTTTTTGAGCTTCTGATCCTTCTCATTTATTCTTGATGCCCGAACGCAGCAGATTTACTGATCATAAGACTGAAAAAGACTGGAAGGAGACAGAACTGTAATAATAGGCCTGTTGAGAGGGGAAGGGGGGAGTTTCTTGGAGTCTTACATTACCTAATTTGTTGGAACACACTGGGAATTACCGCTCTAAGATGCCATCATAAATTTGATTTTCCAGTATTTAAGCAATCTTTCTTTCCATGTATGTTATTAGCAATGAATTTATTATTGCAAAAGGGTAGAAGAGAGTTAAGGAAAAGAACTTAACATGATTCTACCCTGCTAACAATTTCTGAAGGACTGCCACTGCTTGGGGCCAGAATCTTGCCGCCAAATCAACTGAGATGCTTAATAAGTGGTACACTGCAAAGAATCCTGCTTTCTAATGTGGGGTATAATTTATTTTAGGACGCATGCCATGGCAAAATAATCTAATTCTTTCAAACTATTATTGCAACTGCATTCCAAATCATAAGCAATGTGATTGCATTATATAATATACAATGTATATTGTATAATCAACATCAATTTATGTTGATTTATAAATTCAGAATAGAACAATTTTAAAAAAATATCCTGTGCAGTTCTGGTTATTCAGTCTCAAACTATTTTTATTAAAATAAGAAAATGTATAAAGGCAAAGTGTCTGGAGCAGAATAAGCCTAGTCTACCCCAAACTGGAGTCTTAAACCCTTCTGAAATGTTTACTAGCTCTCTGTACATGTGCTGATTTCCTTTTGCATGCTAATTTTGTTTTTCCTATTGCTACTCTGATGGGTGTCAGAAGGGGAACTTCCATCTGGGCTCCACATCTTTCATTAGAAAAGAATAGGCAGTATTAACTGGAAAGGAGACTTTCTCGTGGCAGCTGAAATGGAGTTCTGAAAGAGGAGATACAGGAAAATCCCTGAACCGTGTCTTTTGGAAGAATTAATAACTTGTGCCATATGTTCTGCAGTGGCATGGATTCTGAGATGCAATATTAAGTTCTTCATAAAAATCATGATGTCTCAAACCTGCTGAAGTCAACAAAACCGGTAGGCAATAAAATAATTGTTAAGAAGACTTCTAGGTTGGAGAATGTCTTGAAACATCATATGTTAAAATGGTTTGTGATGAAAATAGTAGTAGGCATCAGGTTCTTAAGAAATAGTGTATGGATGATTCAACTAAATCCAAGCATATTTGGATCCCATTAGTGATTTAAGCATATTTCTGATATCCTCATAATAGTAAGTTGAACATGAATAATTTATATATCTGTATTGATGAATCTGGCATTCTTCCCTGACCTGCCGTTCTTCCCTGACTGTAACACCCAGAATTTGAAGGTCACCAGGCTGCCATAATAGAATGTGGATGATGTCCAAGTCAAGCCAGAAAAATGAAAGTTGTCCTGAATGTTGATCCATGAGGCGTAAAAACGTCGCCTCCATTAGAATCCTTGTCAATATTTAAAGGATTGTCTAGGATTGGATTCCTAGGGCAAGCCTCTACTCCCAAATTGAGAATACCTATGCGACTTTAAAATGCTCTTTGTAACCCTGGGGGACATAAACCACAAGTCCTTTACAGACCTATTTCAGAAAGTCAGCTGCCTCCCTCATGTGGTTTTTTCCCCTTTCGTTTTCCATTAATTTTTCATGACAGCCTACGTATGTCAAAAGTATTACCAAGCCTATATTTAATGTTGCTTTAGTTGCAGTTGCCTTTGTGGAAAATTAAATGCTATAGAAAATCTAATGCGGATGTCCTATGAGTCATGCCTGGGTAGGCTTCTTTTCGTGAAAAAGCCAGCAGTCCCACTGCATTCAAAGAAATGGGAAACAGACCTTCCGAACTCCAGTCTATCGGAGGCTACTCTTTTTAGCTGGTCCAGCCAACTTCAGTTCTCTCTTGGATCAGATGAGTTGACACCCACAGCTTGCCCTAATTTCAACACTACTATCTATTTCTTCCCTAATTGCAGCATAGAGTACAGATTGCATCTCTGCTCTTGTAATTCTGTATGAACGCGCTGCTGGTAAGTCATGCTGGAGAGTCACTAATCTCCTGTCCGACCATATAGTGAGACATCCCAAGTGTTTCTGCTACTGATTTATTGTCCGCTGGAAATGACTTTACACACAATTCGTAATCTACCACCACTTGACAAACGGATGTCTGAAACTCCATCCTTTTTTCTTCATGGTGCAACAGGAGGGGAGGATCCTGTGGTTTACATTTAATTAAGGTATCTGCAGACAAGGCTAGGAGCAAGCCTTGAACCTCAAGCAACGCTTCATAGAATGTTTCTGGAAAAAGATCTTACTCTGGTCACTTTTGCCCCATGGGAATTCCTCTTCTAGTCTGACAGTAGCCTCTGCTCTCTGAGGCTAAGTAATGGCACAGAGACAGACAGAGAGACTACTTCTGGATTCTAAATAGAATACAATGCCTCTCTTTAATATAACATCCACTCTGCAAGTCAAAACATTTAACTGTCATTCTTTTTGACAATCTGTTTTGAGGGTTGACCTAAATAAGTTCATTTGTTTTTCTTCTATTAAAAGAAAGCTTAGCCTTTACAGTAGAACAAAATATATTGCTAAAAGGGATTATTGTCAGTTAATCAGTTTTAATTTTAATTTTGTTTTTTAATTCCCAGTTGGAGTTTGGGATTTACTTCAATTGCACCAGCCCCTGAGACTCCCTGGTTTCCCTTCCTCTAGTTTACTTGGCTCTGTGTGAGATAGTTATGCCTAAATTATGCACTTCGGTTAAAAACAAGAACCTACTTGACATATTTATACACTGATCTTCATTAAGTATTTTTCTGGTATGAATATCCCATGGTGGGTATCAAAATGACATAGAAATATGTTTTAGCCCCAATTGTAACCATACAATTGTTAGACCTTTAAAAACTATAGTTAAGGTTTCATTATGAGCTGCTTGCAAACATATAAAAGTATTGTATATGTACACACAAGATGTATGTTAAAAATGGTAGCTATGTAGACCCCACTACAATCATAATTGTCACAAGAGCCGCAATAATGCTTTCTGCCAGTGTCCCTGCAACATAGCAAATATTTACATTATTTATATCCTTACATTTATATTCTACTTTTCTTCCAGGAGTTCAAGGCTGCGTGCATAGTAATTGCCAGAAACACTGGAGGAGTTCAGTTGAAGGAGAAGAGGTGTGACCTTAAACAAGCACTGAGATTGAAATACCTGCACTATCTGTATGTCCAAAGGTCACACCTCCATCACTTTCTAAGAGGAAGGTTGATGAGAAAAACACTGTTATGCACTCAGAAGTAACATGTAAACTAATATCCACTGGCATTAAGGGTGCAAGATATCTTGACCAGGAAAGTGTCAGTTCTGATCATGCTGATCTTGAAATGCCATCTAAACCTAACAATGATAATTTCATTTTTAAAGAAGAATAACATAATGGGCTTGTGGAAGCCAAACTCCAGAAGATGGCACCTATTTCATCCCAAAGACTGATATTTTTATTTAGCTACTATGATTTGGCCTTTGAGATTCTGCTTGGCCAAATTACCGTAATGTACTTCCAATGGAGATATTCTGCAGTCATATCCCTGCCTTTCTACTAGCCTCTTCTTTCTCTTTGAAAAATAAACGGGGGATGCTGGCTATGAGCAGCATAACTGCACTGAGAACTCAAGAGTGCCTGAGTTATTGATTATAAAGATCTTGATTATAAATAGATGAAGCATCTAGATATCCAAATTATGTTTATCCATAAAAATACTTTTTTATATTCCAGATATAGTACAATATACAATCTTAAGAGTTCACAAATGTATTTTCAAATTAGCAAGATTTGCTTTTCATATTATTTCACTAAGGAATACAGTATGACCTCTCAGATAATACTTTATTTACATTACCAAGATTCATTCATGTGTATGCTATCTGAACTGATAGTATGGGATATAGTTTGTAACACATTGCATTCAAAAGCAAAAATTCCATTCACTTTTTTGTGAGCGCTTCCACTTACGCTGCAATGTCACTCTACAGCTTTTTTAACAACTTTATTTTAAAAGACAACTCTAAAATTATATAGGAAGCTACTTTTGAGTTGTCCTATGAATCGAGCAAAGCATAAGTGATACAGGAACAAATCACTTAGCAATTGCCTAGGAGTTAGAAACGGTTAGAGATGGTTCTCTGCTGCATGAGAAAACAATCCCAAAGCTAGCTACTTAAAGCATTTTTAATATAAAGAATGTAAATTTCTACATATGCCTATTTATTTTGTTACAAGAGTTGCTTCTAGTATGGCACAAAAGGAAATCCAGGGAGACAGGATAATAGACACTGAAGGCTGCTAATAAAAAGATTAAGTCCCTGAGCTGTCAAACTTCTCTTCCTTAAGCACATGTTTATGCTTCAAGTCAAACAGTCCAGTGTGGGTTTTTTTTTTTAACACATTTATTGAAGTTGGGCAACAGCCTGTTCTACATACCCAGAGTTTGCCATTAATATATTCATGCTGAATTTAGCAGATGCAGCCTTCTAGATGATCAATTTTCAAGTGAGAGAAAGTGACAATTGCTAAGTGGATAATTACTGAATTTTCATGGATTAGAAATTGTTATTGAATCCTCTCACTGTAAAAGAAGTTTAGTTACCCTAGAAATCTGGTTCTACATTGGACACTTTTGCTTCTCCCTTGATTGGAAAGCTACAGTATGTAGAAAGGTACACTTATTAGCATTAGTTTAAAATTGTGATTACCATTCTCTGAATTATCATTACGTTGAAAGGATGTCATACATAGGATACCACAATTTTACAGACAACATTTTGACTCATCATTTCCTTTAAAAATGGAAGAAACTTGTATCATAGACATAACTAGTTAGGCCTGGTAGGCTTGGTTAATGGCAAATGACAGTTTTGCTTCTCTGTCTTAAATTAAAATAAAAGGGCCCTTACATCCATTTCAGTAATCCAACCAACATCTCTTATCTGGCACCCTCCAGATGTTTTCGACTACCATAGTTTTTTGAGGGGGGTGGATTTTCACAGATGTGAAAGGCACCGTTTTAGAAAAGCTTCTAAATTGGCATAATCCCATGATTTGATTTGTTTTGATTTGATTTTAACGATAAAGATAAACGATCGAGAAGTCCTTGGTGTTCTGTGAGCTTGGTTGTTTTTTTAGCATTCTTTATCTTACCTAGTTTGGGTAATGAATCATCTGCAAGAAAACAACCAAGCTCAGAGCACCAAGGACACCTCATTTCAACCCTGAACTACAAATATTCTCCTTTATTAGATAAAATATTATATAATTATGATGGTTAAGTATAACCCCTCTTAGTCATCAAGATAGATTCTAAATAATTCAGGGCATTTCCAAATAGCATCATTTTTATTCTCTTATCTTTCTAAAGGATTTTGAAATTGGTCATAAAATTGTCTTCACATCTGATTTTTGGAACCCCCAAATCAGGAAAAAAATGAATCAATCAGTACTCCCGCAAATAAGTGAGTGGAGAAATATCATTTAGTTAATATTCTGTCCCCTGAGCTATGGCAACCTTTGAGATAATAATCTTTGTGTCATATTTCCACAGAAAAAAAGTAGGAATCAATTAGTAATTCCCCATTTGTGTTTTCAGTGCATGCTGTTTGGATATTTTCAAACATTTTGGACAATTAGCATGTAAAGAATACCATCTAGTGATCAAGACGATGTTCTTTCTATCAAAATCTTGATGATGACTTACCGTATTTTTCGGAGTATAAGACGCACATGAGTATAAGACGCACATGAGTTTTTGGGAAGGAAAATAGGGGGGGAAATCTGCCTACCAGGTATTCATCTGGCTAGCATCCTTAGTCTGGGCAGCTTCAGCACATTATTTTATCCCCTGATTAGGACTGGGGGGAAAAGCTTCTAAAGCACAGCTGATAGAGTGAACCAATCAACAAAGCATGCAAAGGCCAGAAGATTATTAGCACCTGAAAAAAAAGGTTCTTTGGAGGGAGTAGCAATGAAAGGCTACAAAGACTTAGGGCTGAAAAAAAGGTTTCAGAGGGAGTAGCAATGAAAGGCTGCAAAGATCGCTTCACTCTTCACTCACCTCATTAGGTCTGAAAAAAAGCTTTGAAAAAGCTACATTTGGAGTATAAGACGCACTCAAATTATCAGCCCCAATTAGTGGGAGAAAAGGTGTGTCTTATACTCAGAAAAATACGGTATTTGTCTCACTGCCATCCATGAGACAGAAATAAGTTATCTTTAGATGTACTGACATTAAAATAGTATTTTCCCATTTATTTTGATACCATTCCAAATGCAACAACAAGATATAAAATTTTGTCACTCATTACTGATCAAGAAAGTCAGATGACTTCAGTGATTCCAAACAGAGGCAAGAAGATAGAAATTGGTTATGGGGAGAGCAAATTTCAAGCCAAATAGTTTTGTGTATACTTGGGAATAGGTTGATAGCACTTAAATTTAACATTAGAAAATGTCTGAGTGTTATTGTTGTTGTTTTAATTATTTAGCTTTCAGTGTTTTATTCTTCAGTATTATTTCTTCCCTTACCATCATTTCTACCTGGAACAGTTAATAGAGCTTGAACAATGAGAACTCATAATATTCACTTATAGTAATAAGAATAGATAGAATGTTTTATACGTAATGAAGCACTGTTAGAGAGATTTACATACATGTTCACATATACATATACAAGCACCTATATTCACAGACACATATGTACACATATCCATTTTGTGATTGTGGGAAAGATTATGGGAAAGAATTATTATTTTTATAAACTTAGCTTTTGAAATAGAATCGTATTTATATTTGAAATATTTATCTTTCCTTTTTTTTCAGAGTTCTAAAAGCTGGGGAGGCTAATATTTATACAGCACTAAGTACACCAAAGGATATTACCCATGTTTTAACTAATAATACAATTTTAAATCAACGAAAACTGAAACATCTCTTTGGGGCTCCATGCTACCCAATTCGTTATTTAGGAATTTATCTTTTAGAGGCAAGTATATAAAAAAAATCATGCTTTAAACATAGCTGATGAGTTGTGATCAGCTACTTCTAAATTAAATTATCATTGTGTAACAGTTGTGACTGTATCATATTAGTTTCTGAACTTTATATAAAAAAATAGATACAGTTCTAAAGTGAGAATCATTAGATATCATTACATTGATTATTTTGCTTATGTTGAGTCAAATATGGCACCATTCAGGGCATGTCTGTGTTTTTTATGTTTGAGATTAACCAATCCTGGCTATCAAGAATTGCTTAACTGGAGGGAAGAGTTATTACAGCCTCAGCCCAATTAAATAGTAACTTGTTAAATGTGAATACAGTTGGCACACATACACATACATAGTCTTTACATTTTCCTTCATGTTAGCAGCACATACATTCAAAAGATACACTTAGTCACAGTTGTCTGTTACAAACAAATTAGGGACTATTATTTTTTATTGTTTTTATTTGCTTTGCTTTACACATGAATGAAAGAAAAGCAATATAAACACATTTTTTCTTACAACAGAGTGAACACATATCATTGAATCAAGTATTGTGGATCTCTCTTTCCATCATAAGCAAATAACTTTGCTATGCCCCAAAGTTCCATGTTCACTATTTGACATTAATTTTTTTATTTTGTTTGTTTATATAATGTTATTTATATTCCACCTTTATTATTTTTACAAATAAGGTAGCGAACATATCCAGCACACCTTCCTAGAACTCATGGTCTTTTGGTTCCTAGACCAAACTGGCTTTCAAAATTAACATGTTTTTGTACTTCTTAAAACCATATTAACAAATTTGTTAATACTTGTCTAGATAGTCAATATACATGTGAGTATTCCCTGATTTTATACTTGGAGCATAATGAAATTGACCACCAGCCTTTTCCTAAGAATTTCTGATGTGTCCAATAAATATGAACATTCTAATGTGGAATAAAACTCATAATAAGATCACATGAAACATATGTATTACTATTTGACTCATAACTATTAACATGTTAATGTCAGGCATTCCAGTTCTTTATTCCAAATCTCTTAAATTAATCCATGTTAATCTTAATAATATTTTTAATTGTCTGTTTAAAAATACCCATTCAAAACTATCCAAAACATCTTTCAGTGATAACAATAATCCAGGAATGATAATTGTTATGAATACAACTAGACCAAATTGCAAAATCAAAACATGTTTTAATTGAATGTAGCTATTTCCCAGTTTTAGACAAGGCATACTCCTGGAGTATCTCAATTGGTTTTGAAAAAAATGACTGTCAAAAAGTATGAATCTAAAGTATTCATACCTATTAGCCAATGAACAACAACAATAAAAACCCTGTGATTGTAAGACCAGAAAATTCAGATTTTTGCCAAATTGCTTCTAGAAGCAGCAGAATTAGAAACCAGCTTTAAATCAAGTTTTTTATCCATAACGTTTGGCTTGTAGCATATTAGTTCAGAGAATAGCTTGTTTATTAGCAAATTCATTTCTGGAAATTTTCATATACCGTATTTTTTCGGACTATAAGACGCACCTAGCTTTTGGGGAGGAAAACAAGAAAAATAAAATCTGCCTCTGGCTATCAGCAATTTGTTTCCTTGCAACAAACAGCAAACAGCCTGGTCAGCTTCAGCACAGCCTGGTTTAGCACAAGCAGCTGATTGGCAGTTGGATCGGCCTCCTGAAATACTGCCTATCAGCTGTTCCAGGCTGCGGGGATTGCCACCATCGCCACCACCTATTGCTGCCTCCGCATGCCTCATTTTTGGCCTCTGCACATCCCCTTTCCAGCCATTCCAGGTGGCACGGATCACAGCCACCGCCCCCAATCCCCGCCTCCTGGAACGGGCTGAAAAAGGGGCATGCGGAGGCCGAAAATCGGGTGCTCAGAGGCGGCAATAGGTGGCAGCAACGATGGGCGGTGATCTCCGCAGCCTGGAACAGCTAATAGGCGGTATTCCGGGAGGCAGATCCAACCACCAATCAGTTGCTTGTGCTAAATCAGGTTGTGCTGAAGCTGACCAGGCTGTTTGCTGCAAGGAGGCAAATTGCTGGGAGGCAGAAGCTGAAGGGTGGGGGCCGACAGGTAGGCGGGGCTTCGGCAACATTCTTTCTATAAGACGCACAGACGTTTCTAGATATTTTTGGAAGGAGGGAAAGTGCGTCTTATACACCGAAAAATACGATGTGTAATTAGAAGGGTAAAATATGTTCGGATGGGCTGTGTTTTTTCATGTATCATGCCTTAATCTTGAACAAGAACGATATATGTTTCTATACCTAGATTTCCTCATTCAATCCCCATATTCAAAACTACTATATAGTATATAGATATTTGAAACCTATTGTGTATGTTGTTTGTTTAAGCAGGTTCTTTTCAATCTTATTCCTTCTGATTTACAATTGCTTCAATATAAACAGTACTATTAATACTATTATTAGTACTAATAATAGTACTATTATTAATCTGTGTATTTTCTGGTCTAATTATATTTTAACTATAATTTTTTGAGTTCATACTATTCTGTTGGCTAATACCTTGCTTGCACAAAAATAATCTATTATATGTAATGCTTAGAATGAAATTAAAAGTAACATTGAAGAGTACCAGAAGAATAATGTTAAATATGAGCAAGAATCAAGAGAAGCAATGATTGATACGCAATTTGATGAAATGAAAAATGCACTTATCAAGCATATATATTATCAACAGGTAAGCACTAATCTTTATAAATCTCTTGCTGTCATGGTATGAAAGAACAAGAAAAAAGGCAACAGCAAATAGAAGAATGCAACTTATGTAAACACAGTTGAGCCAAAATTATTCTAACATACTTAGTTTGGCTGTCATTGTTAATTTCAATTTAGTGAAGGTTTCCAACACTGTTAAAAAATAGCCAGAGCAAAGACATCCAGTGATGATCTTGGGTGAAGAGTTAAACATAGGAAGCTTGAGATTTGACTACCATGTTTCCCTGAATATAAGACAGGGTCTTATTTTCTTTTGACCCTCGAAATAAGCGCTTGGCCTTATTTCTTATTTTTGAGGTGGCGAGCGTGGTTACCTCATGGCTGCTGCTGTGTTTTGGGACTTAATTTCGGGGGACGGCTTCTTTTAGTACATGTGCTCAAAAGCCTGATTAGGCTTATTATCTGGGGAGGTCTTATTTTCAGGGAAACGGTACTGAAATGAAATCTCAAAAATGGATTTCCAGCGGAAGGGGTTGGAAATCTCCTGTATTTAATGTGTGACTTAGTTATTTGCATTTTTAAAAATTAAAACTATTTACTAAGTGTGACTGCTATTCAAGAACAACTGAGGTATTTTTCAGACAGAACTGAATATAGTGAAAGTAGTTTCAGTCTTACACTTGCTACTTCAGGTAATTTGATACCTACTTTAAACAATGGTAACCTAATAGGCATTATCTCCTCTAGAACCCTCCAAAGCCTTTTCAGGTTGTTGGGGGCCTTTCTGAACAATTTGAACTATTTTGGAGGGTAAAGTTGCTAAAAATTGTACAAAAGTGTTTTTATAGAAATTAATCTTAAAAAGCATTAATCTAAAATTAATGTAACACTATACTTTAACTGACATTCTAATATCAGAGGCTATACATTTAGAGGGCAATGTAGCAGAAAAACAATCTGTTTTTAATCTGTTTTAGCAATTCACTTAAAAATAGGTCTGCCTATTGGAAACTTTGTCAAATAAGGAAATTAAGGTAATACATATGCATGTAATACGTATTTTACAAGAAACGTAATATAAAGTATTATCAGAAAAAAATAGATTTAGGAGGAATCAGCTGCACAGTCGTTTAAATGAATTTGACTAATTATCAGTATTCCTATTAGAAATTAGCAAGACTGATAAACCATATGCCTATTTAATTTGTCATGTAATATTTCTATGGATTACATTTAACAAATTGAATATAAGAAGAACAACTTGTTTTTAACTGACAGGCAATGCTAAGCAAGTACACTCAAATGGGCCAGAACGTGGAATGCAACAAAGAGGTAAGATTCTGAAACAATGAAATTAGAATGAATGCTTAAAAGTGGCACACAAAGTGTATCCATTCACATATTTTTCTTTTCTTTTTGTTTCACTATAATTGCTATTCTGGAAAGATTGAATTTCAGCAGGTTCTTTTTTACCCAGAGATACTAGTATGATACTATAATATAGATTAGTGACAGCCATATGTTTTTGCTTAAGCGAGTATGGAACTGCAACTGCTTGCTCATAACTTTAAAAAAAACTAGTTTAATGTACAAATTCTTGAAGAAATAATAAACTTTGTTATTATAAAAATGTGAACTAATTCTTCATTGGTTATAACTGGTTATGCTCAGCAACAGTAATAGTAATTGCAGTTCCAAATACTAAAGAACCTACCTGTATACAAAATGCACAAAATTCTGTATTTTAATTCTCTGGATCACCTCAAAATCTCTACTGTGGAGTAATTAAGTATGCTTGAATACTATTGTAAATCTATCTTTTATGACTATTGAAATATTGACAGGAATATCTCAGTACAAATGCATATTTCACAGTAATTGAACATTTGTTTAGGGTATGAATCCTGCAATTAATGATAACATTAGATAACAATATTAAGTGAATTAATATTGACAGAACATGAAAATCCCTGGTTAAAGCATAGTGATAATAAACAACAATGTCTTGTTGTCTCAGATGTTTTGTAGTTACAATACTAGCACTCTTGTGGGAATATTGTTTTGGACAACAGATTTATCCACAATGTCAATTTTTAAATCTTAATACAGTATATCTGTAACACTTTTTTTGAAAGTGAAGTCTTAAAAACCGTTTAGGTCTGAAAATTTATATTAGTTTGTTTTGTTTATAATCAAGTATAAGATAAAAACAAATGTTAATGAAGATTCTTGTAAAATTGTGGATACCAGCTATCAACCAGTCAAAATAGAATTCCTGTTTCCTCAATCACTCAAATTTCAAGTTATTATTTATGCTGTTAAGTTATGTTCATACAGAATTATAATTGATTAGCCAACAAATTCATATTATGAATCCAGAAAGATTTCGTTTATTTTTGTTAACACCTAATAAAAAGTATGTTAATAATAATTCTTAAAAGTTTTACTTCTTAGCTTGAAAATGCTCCCTGTTCCAGGGGAAACAAGATATTGGAAGAACTAGTGGATGATCATTTTTTACCAATTGCAATCACAGAATTTTTCTCTGGAAAAGATTGTATTCCTCCTGCTAAACTAATTCATTCTCTTTTAGAGCATATTCTTCAGGTGAGAACAACATCTTACTTGTTATTGTAAAAAAAAATCACATCTTGAAATTATAAGTGTTAACCATAGTGAAACTCAATTATTTATGTTGAGATTGTGAAAATTAAGATTGTGTGGTAATCTTTGTACCTTTGTACATTGTGATATATATATATATTTTAGGTGTACATTTAAACCAAAAACAAAGACACATTACATTAAGCATAAATTGGTTTATTGATAGAGGCAGACCCAAAGAGTGACCTAAAGAAAGCTGGAATTGCACACCCTCTTTGTAGACTTAAACTATACAATTGGCTATATTAGCCAGACATTTCACTGGATATAAAATCTCATGTGCTTAGTAAGATCAGTGAGACTATTGGAATGTAACTATGAGATAATGGGTGCAGGACTACAAAGATAGCAGTGTTTGGAAAGAATAAAGAGGCAATATGTAATGAACATCATCTAGGGCAGGGCTGTCAAACTCGTGGCCCGTGAACCGGATATGTCACACGCTGGCCACACCTCCTGGTAAAGTCCCGATACGTCACGTGATGACGCCGTGATAGCGCGAGTTTGACACCTTTGATCTAGGGAGCTACTTTTCTTTGCTTTCCCAAAGTTCTGCTCATCTTCCAGTAACTTCACAGCTTATCAGCATTTCTTCTCCTTCTAAATATTAGATGGCTAACCGACAGTATATATTTCTTGAAAAAGTTTTTGTAATGGGATAGTTGGCTAATTTAATACCATTTTTAGCTAAGTCAGTGCTTCATTTTTTCTGAGAAAATGTTATTTGGGTTAGGGATAAGAGTTTTTAACTTCATCAAAATCATCTGTAATACTACCTTCAATTTTGTTATTAATAGAATAGAATAGAATAGAATTCTTTATTGGCCAAGTGTGATTGGACACACAAGGAA
>JANHFT010001872.1:104207-114767 GCA_032467955.1 Pseudoxenodon macrops | reverse complement strand
GTAGCAATGAAAATAGGCTGCAAAGATCGCTTCACTCTTCATTCACCTCGTTAGGTCTGAAAAAAAGCTTTGAAAAAACTACATTTGGAGTATAAGACACACCTGAATTATCAGCCCCAATTAGGGGGAGAAAAGGTGCTCAGAAAAATACGGTACCCCTTAGTTTTGCAGCCAAGTACTTTTCCAACAATGACAATCCTGTCAACTGGTGGCCTAATAGCGTCTTTATGGTTGTAGAAGTGAGGGGAAGAAGAGCTCAGAAGCAAGAGTTTGATATACATTTCTTACAGAAAGATAAGCTGTTGACTGTTTTTCAATTTAATTTAATTTATTTTTTATTATATGTTAGGTCAATTTGATTATTAGAGACCTCCTCATCTGAAATATTTGTTTATATGATATATTTTTCTTCTTAAATAAGAATGAGAAAGTTTATAACTTTACAGACTCATTATGTAAAGGGAGGAGAATTTATCAGGTTGGGGGTTTTTTGTTTAATTTTTTTTTCAACATCCAGCCAGGGTAAATTTTTTAATGTTTAATGTTGGATGTTTAACTCATTTGCCTGCCCCCCCCCCACTTTTGTTCCTTTTATATACAATTTTTGTTGTTGTTGTTACTGTTGGATGCTTTTTTTTTCTGGTGTGTGTGTGTGTATATTTTATTCCTATTGATAAAACATAATAAATATATACATGGGGGAAAAAGAAAGGGGTGAATTCTGCAATTGACTAATGCTTCTCTTTGACAAAGTATCTTATGAAATCTACTAAAGAATTCGAGATTAAATAGGGAAGGAGGATGAATGGGAAAATGATCTACTTCCAAGTAAGTCCTTGAGCACCAGCACTGCAAATCACAAAACAGAACCTTTGCTATTTGAAGTGTATCACACATAAACTGAAAAAAGTAGGCTTTGTTGCCCAAGAAAGAGAGCATCAGGGGAACATGTGATCTTATTATGAGTTATTCTGTGTCTCGGCACACATAAAAGAAGCCAAGCTGGAGAAAACGGGAGGGATCATGGTCTGATCATATCACCCATAATCACAACAACCAGAGGACAGCATCAAGGGTTCATGCAACCATGTTCACTCTTGATTTTGGAAGACACATGCCATATAAAAAGCTATGCAAATAGTGAAAAGGGGAAAAAGAAAGATACAAGCTCCTTGGATGAAGGGGGAAGTGATGTACTGTGATTCTAAGGGCAGGCCTTGAGGCCTCCTCATCTCAGCATGTAGTTTTCTTTCTCTTGAAACCTATCTAACTCCATATTAAAGCAGATCATCACGTCTTACCTAATTACACACAATATTGCTTCCGTGCAGGGTTGGGTTGTGAATCGTTTTGCTGCTAGTCCGCTCAGGGTTACACCACGTGCACAGAGCGTGTGCGGGTAGCAATCAAAAAATAGCTTCTGCGCATGTGCAGAAGCAAAATCCAAAATGGCGGCACCCATGGAGACACCGAAGGAACCAGCTCTATGACATCATCACCGAGTTACTATCAGTTCTAAAGAACCAATTAGAACCAGTAGGAACCCCACCTCTGCTTCTGGAAAATTCTGGGCCTTTTGAGAGATAAACATTGATACTGTAGTGTAAATTCTTGCCTGCAGTTCATCTCTCTTTCCCTGTCTTTTTTTTCTTGTTGTTTCTGTTCTTTTCTTTTTTTCCCTCCTTAACTGTTTTTAATGTTGACTTATGCTTAATAAATGTTTAATAAAGAAATGTGAAGGTATATTTTTGATAGCTGGACTGAGTGGATGTAGGGGTTGACTGGGAGTGTGCCGGATGGAAACCAAAGTGGAAATTATCTATAGTAACTTTTCTACAATAAGGATTTCTGCTACAAAATAGGCTTTGGTTGTACTTGAGGTCTTTGGAACTATTTTCTCAATAAGTACGAGAGCCTGTTTGGTCTAACGGTTAAGACACCAGGTTAGAAACCAGAAGACTGTCAATTCTAATCCTGCTTTATGCTTGAAAATCAGCTGCGTGACTTTAGGCCAATTACTACCTCTCGGCCTAACCCACCTCACTGATTGTGATCGTAGGAAAAATAGAAGGAGGAAATGTGTTGGATATGTTTACAGCCTTGAATTATTTGTAAAAATAATACAAATAAAAATACAACTAATACAAGTAAATATTTCCATTTTAATTTTCTTTGATTTTCAATTTACCTTGTATTCTGAGTTATGTGAAGTTCTGTAACTTAAGTATGTTAGCCAGATTATCTCATATGTACAGATTATAGAATAAATTATGCAGATTGCTACTAAACCTGATGTAAATAATAAAGAAGGGTTGACATTAACATGAGATTTGGGGACCAAAATGGAGTCTGTGCTTCTTCAGTTGAAGGAGGAAAGTTAGACTATCAGCAAAAATACAAGAAAGGCATCTTCAAGTATTCAACAAATGGTTCTTCGCCCTGATTGTATTGAAGACATTCTGAAGTTTGGAGAGGATATACAGAAAATGGAACATTAATTCATTTATGGTGATCTTGTAATATAGTACAGAAATTTTGGTTAGAAGTCTTAATAGTGATAACATGTTAATAAGATTAAGCAAACATTGCAACTGGGATTCCTTACATGTTCATTAAAGAGAACAAACATTTAAGAAGTAAGTTTTTATTAGCAGCAGTAAAAGTGGCAATACCACAACATTGGCAACACTGAAATTCAGGTAATCAAATTAGGATACTACTCTATTTGAAAAAGAGAAACATAATGAAGAGGATCCATTTTATGTAGACTTAATGATTTTAATCCCCTCAAGTATTTAAATAAGATATCTCACCACCCACCCAAAAAATCTTAGAAATTTTGGATAAATTTAAAATGAAATGTATTGGGGGGCAGAATGGTGTAACTCCCAAAGCTATTTTATCAGAAAAATGTGTGTGTATATTTGTATAAATATGTTTGGGAAAAAAGTATTACCCTCAAAGTCTCTCAAAGTTAATAAATACAATTTAACTGAAATGAATCAGAGGACCCCTAATTTTTGTCAACACATAGATGGAAGGTATTTGGGGATAGAATTTTTTTCTTTTTAATAATAAAAATTAATATTAAATATTAATATTTAACATTGTGTTATATCTTCAAGTATTCTTGATCCTGGAACTAGCCAGTTCCATTCTTCAAATATGTAAAGTTCTCTCCCTTTCATAGTTTGTTAAACAGCAAAATCAGCAATATATTTTAGGAGGTGTCTGTAGTCTTGTTGGCTGCTTGACAGCCAAATCACAAGGATTTCCCTCTGGTAAGAAACACAGAGCTCTTTCTGTTTTAAGAGTGGAATGTAGTAGCAAATCACTGTACAGTGCTCCATAAGAATACCAGCTCCCCTTATAAACTTTTTATAACTGGAGAAAATAAACATGTGGTTTCAGAGCTCCACATAACCAATGGTTGTTAGAGTTAGCTTTTGCAGAAGAAGAAAATATTAGAAAGGAAGGCCACCAGATGGATGAGGCAGCCAAACACCTAAATTTGGAAATGCCCAGGAGCTGTCTGAAGTATTTCTAACGAATTTGCTTAGTATCTTCACAACCATGCTCTGTCCGTTCTTTTGATAAAGGAACATAATGGTCTTAATGATTCTGACCAAGTGGTCTAACATCTTTGTTCACTAATCCAGCTTTCTGATAAACCAATGATCTACCAATTAAGCTATTTTATTGACTCACTCTACAAACTGGTTATAAATGTTTTGATGAAGAAAGGAAAATGCCACTATAACAAATTATAGTAGGCCAAACCATACGTTCCTGCAGAGAGACGTTCCCACAGGATGGGCTCCAGCACGAGTCCAAAAGCTCAGAAGACAGAATGTCCGATCCCAGTAACCTACCCATATTGGATCTTGCAACCTTATCCTGTGACACGGACATTTGCATTCATTTGTGTAGTAGTTCTGTCATTTGGGGTAAAACAGAACTATGTTGGTGAATTACATACAAAGAATGAAGTGATGAGCTCTAATCAGTGCATAAAGTTTTCCCCTAAGCCTTCTCCTCTGGTTTCCCCAGCTGAACTGCTCAGATGAGCAAATGTGAGTCATGGACAAAACTACTGGTTCCAATTATGAGAACTTTATTGTTCTACCCAGCTATTATGGCAACAAAATAAAAGCAAAGAAAAACCGTTTCATAACTGATCCAAGATATACAGACAGACAATTCAAAAATACCGATTCTGAATAATGACTAATTAAATTCTCATATTGGCATGGAAAATTATTGTTAATGGGTCCAACATTTTTTCTCCTGATTTTCTTACCTGCCAAAAAAAGAAAGCTATGTTACTTAAGGAAAGAAGACTGAGGTGTTATCCTTAAAAAGAAGATTGGTTATTGCAAGAAACTAGGGCTGGGCTGGGGAAAAAACCAAACGATTTTTCATTGCACACAACTACTGTGTATCCAATGAGAGATTATCAGAAACTGCTTAATTGTTTAGTGCAGGTTTCATTTTTGTATTTGGTATTTGTGCTTTCTTCTCTTCCTGCAGACCTTTCATTCCCAGGCTGGGTAACATCATCAATACTTGGAGGAGTGGAGTTTGCTGGCTGCTTATATGAGGTAGCTAAACTGATTAGCTTTGATTTGGGTAATCTTTGTGCAAGATGCTGACGGATTTTTAGGGAGGCATTGTTTATCTTTCTCCTTTTCCAAGTAATTTTAAATCCTACCCAAAAATATATCTGAGTTTGATATCCTAAGATTTGCTGGGTAAGGACAATAAGTTTCCAAATAAACCCTCTATACAGGAAAAGTCTAACCTATCCTTCATTTTGAAGTATCTGCTTTTATGTTATTAATAAAATATTGTAAGGATAAGAAATACATAAAACAGATACATTAAGCATATCATTCAAACATTAAGATACATAAAAAGCATACAGCACTGAATTCCAGACATTATTTCTCCTCTATTTTAAGAAGGTTTGCTGAAACAGCTAATTTACTATTCTAAACATCAGACTTTATATAGTCAAATGGAATTTCTTATCAGCTTATATATCTTTAATTATCAGTCTACCTGTCTTTAATTATTAGCCTATTAAATCAAAAGGTTTTTTTCCCCTTTGCTCAAGGGGATTTTTTTCCCTTTTGAGCCAAACAAATGAAATTTATGGCAAAAAGTGATGACCTTTTCCCCCTATTATTCTGTATAGCCCTCTCAGCAAGAAAGGGTTATTTTAGCTCTTAGTTGCTCTTAGCTCTTACAAACATTTCCTTTCTGTCTTCCTACTTTTTTTTTGTCTTCAGTCTCAAAGTCTGCACATTTTTGTATCTTTATCCTAAGATGGTTAAAACTGCAAAGGCATATCTATTCACCTTTTTGTTCTCATAACTTCAATTCAGTCAATATCTATCCTGGCCTCCTAAACCTCCTTAAAACCAGAAGTCTTGGAAGACAGGGATTTCTTTCTTGTCCCTTTGTTTCAGGTCTATCTCAGTATCATGACTGGTAATCAGCTTTGTTAGCTGAGCTGATGGTATAATAGGTGAAATTGAGGCCACTTGAATTTCCAATGTCAATTCTGGATCTGTAAGTATTTAGAGACTATATATCTGCTTTTTTTGGGAAGGAGAGGAAGAGTAGAAAGCTTTCCTGAACAGGATAAACTCTATTTAGATGAACATGTACATGTTAGAATCTGTGAACAGTTATGGTGAACCTCACTGGGCATAGCAATAATCCCCCAGGACCACTTGCTCACCCAAGGTAAAGAAAAATCATTATCCTCCTATTTAAGTTACATAGTCAAAATAAGTCCATGACTCTGAAAATTGTTGAAACGTCCAAGAAAGCTTTCACATGATATCTCACTGGGCAATCAGGGCTGGTATCTTCTAGGGCAATCATATATGGGCTGCAAAACCCAGGCTACAAATAGGTGGCAGCAAAGAGATTTAGGAAATTTGTAACCTTTGCCACTTGTGATATAGCTCTATATGATTGTCCAGCTTCCCCAACACAAAATAGAAGAAGCAAAATATAATGCAGGCAATCTTGTACTACAGTAGAACTCTGGATGAAAAGCTATTGTGCAAGAACAATTCATGCATCACAAAAGGCATCATGGAATGATTTCAGTGAAGGTACTTTGGGCATAAAAGTCTTTGGTGAAGGAAGATAATAAATATAGAATAATCATCAAGCCAACACATTCAACATCTTTATTAGAATGATGAAGTTGACTAGGTTGTAATGCACCAGTGAAATACCATGATCAGGCAATAAAATAAGTATTTTGATTTTTTAAAAATCCTTGGGCTAATGTGTTGGTCAAATTGTTAGCATAAAACTTTTAGCCAAATTAATAGCCAAGTTGTTAATATAAATATTTTTAAAACTACTCCTTTCTTCAAAAGAGCCAAATGCTTCACTTATTTTGGGAGCTATATCTTGTGACCCATTTGTGTTCTAGATTAAGCGACAGTGTTTTCTACTATCTTTTTCTCTTCATATAATCAAAAAGCTGCAGAAGTCATTTTTGGATACACACACACATAAACATGTGCATGTACACCTACACACACACACACACACACACACACACACACACACACATTAATGTATAATGTGTCATATTGCTGATGAGGTTAGATAGTGCTTTAGATGTCATACTAAAAGCATGGAGACAAAAAATCTTCTGCA
Organism: Pseudoxenodon macrops; assembly: GCA_032467955.1. NCBI lineage: Eukaryota > Metazoa > Chordata > Lepidosauria > Squamata > Pseudoxenodontidae > Pseudoxenodon > Pseudoxenodon macrops. The sequence continues at coordinate 108,080 of JANHFT010001872.1, read as the reverse complement.
TTCTCTGCCACAGATGTTCACTGGGTGACTTTGGGCTAGTCAGTCCCTTTCAGTTAAGTCTTCTCACAGAGTTGTGCTGTGGAAAATAGGAGAAAAAAGCACCTTGACCTCCTTGACAAAAGATAAAATATAAAACAAGAAAAGAAGTGGCTAAATAATGTAAACAACCATATGTGTATATGTAACCATTGAAAATCATAAATCAGTTTTAATTGAAGAATCCAAAGAACAAATTGTACTGTTCCTTGAGGAATAAACTCTTTTTATGACTCAGAGAGTTTATCCTATACAGTGGTGGGATTCAAATAATTTAACAACCAGTTCTCTACTCTAATGCTTTATTCCAACAACCAGTTCACTGCTCAGAAAGTTAATAACTGGTTCTCCTGAAGTGGTACGAACTGGCTGAATCCCACCACTGATCCTATACCTATTTCCAAGTTACCTGGCTGAAAAGAAAAGAACAGGAAGAATTATAGCTACCAGATCTGGTCTGCAGAAATCCAGATAACCACTAGATGGTAGCAAAGGCTTACAGAAACACGCAATTTGCTATCATCTAGTGCTCATCCAGATTTCTCTACTCCAGGTTAGGTAGCATAAGAACATATGTATATATTAAAAAAGAATACAAGGTAGATAAATAATAATATAGAAACTGTATGAGAGAGAGAGAGAGAGAGAGAGAGAGAGCGAGAGAGAGATGTTTTCAAGATTTCCAGAGTACCAAGTGAAGAATAAAATGCTGATCCTAAGAAATTTGAAACCTTGTTGATTAAATCCACACACCAGGGAGGAATGCTCAGCCAAAAGTAGTATTAGCTCCAGCCTGTGGAAGGAACTCCTCAGATAAACTTCTATTAAGGCATTAAACTATCCACAACTAAGCACCTCAATAACATTCGCATCCATCCATCCATCCATCCACCCACCCACCCATCCATCCATTATTTCCTTATGCTTTACTTCTCCTACTTGAAATGTGAAATATGTTATATTGCTCAAAAAGTAGATATGCATGCCGATTTTGAATGCTTAAATCTTTGCACTCTTTGGAATTGCTACCCATGTTCAAATGTCTTAGCCATTAAGTCCTTCCTTCTTTTAAAATAGTTTCTGGGTTGTGATATTTATGTGTGAACATGTGTGCAAAATCTGCTGAGCACAAATGAGTTGTAGTAACCAACTGCAGATACAGGAGATATCTGTGGTCTTTCATTACTCTCTATTTGAGAGCATTCATATTCTTGCATTCATATTTTTTGGAAAATTATTAGTAAGAATTATCAATTCTTCAATTAATAAATATTAAATACTACAACATGCAGTGGTGTAAGAAAAAAATGGTACTTCTCAGGTGTCACTGTTGCAATGTGAACTGCATTGGTTGCCAGTAAGCTTCCAGAGCAATTCAAGGTAGTGGTTGTTACCTATAAATTTCTTAATAGCAGAGCCTAGATACCTGAGGGACATTGTCTCTCCAAACATTTGTTTATTTTTATTTTTATTTATTTAATTTCGTCAAGCATGTATTAGATAAGTATAAGTATAAACATGATTATGTTTACATGAAAAAATACAAATAAAAGAGAATATTAGGACAGGGACAGTATGCACGTTGGTGCGCTTATGCAAGCCCCTTAAAGACCTCTTAGGAATGGGGTGTGGTCAACAGTAGACAGTCTAAGGTTAAAGTTTTGGCGCTTGGGGATACATTCTGGCAGAATGTATGTGTTCCAGGACCCTTTTATTAAAATATGTCCTATTACATGGTCGTGGAAATGTGCTTTTTCTGTTACTGGTAAGGGTCCTGCCCTCTGTGGTAGCATCCCCTCAGAGATACATACAAGGGTTCCAAAAAGCTATTTAGACCTGGATTTGGCCTGAGGCCTAAGGTTAATGGGTTTATGTGACCTTGGTCTGATTTGATATTGTTATGATTGTTTCACTCCGGGCTGCTAGAGGTGGGCTTCACATAATTTAACAACTGGTGCCCAGCACCGAAAATGTGAGTGCATGCTCTTTGTTCAGGTGCGCGGCTTGCACGCATGTGCATGGCTTAAAAATGTGGCTAAATAGGATGGCATAGCACCAGGGCAAGTGGGCAGGCCCACCCTCAGATCGCCACTACTGGTTTGCCTGAACCGGTCCAAACTGGCTAAATCCCACTTCTGCAGGCTGCCCATGGTGTTGTATTTTTAAAACTGAAACAGGTGGCTATAATCAAATCATAAATGCTAAATATTTGCAGTGCTTTTCTCAGGAACTTTACATCTTGGCTAAAGAGAAGAAGTTAGAAGAGAGTAAGTGGAAAACTGGACCTGGGGCTTTGGTGCCTTTTGCAGTGATTGTGTGGTTTTGCCACCATACTCAATCAATCAGTCAATCAGTCAATCAATCAATAAGAATAGGACTGCAAAGGACCTTGGAGATCTTCAGGTCCAACCCCCTGCTCAAGCAGGAGATCCTATATCATTTCAGACAAGTGTCCAGCCTCTTCTTAAAAACCTCCAGTGATGAAGCACCCACAACTTCTGACAGCAAGCTTTTCCACTGGTTAATTGTCCTCACTGTTAGGAAGTGACACTGCCATTCAAACATTTGATGTACCTTTATTCATATTCATATTTTTCTGATCCGTCACTCATTATAATTTTATTATCCATACACATATTTTCATTAAAATATATTCTTTCATTGTCTGATCTCAAATTACCTTTGCAGTAATCAAACACATATAAACCTGAATATCTGCTGTGACTAGGAGAGTCAGTGAATAGGGTAAGATCTCAATACTATTAAGGCAGGAGAAGTAAAAAAGAAATCTGTGCTGGATATTTTTCTAAAATGTGGATGCATTCCCAGGCTTTTGTATACTTATAACAGTCAAACAGTCATTATTTATAATAAAGATTATGTGAGTATCAAACACTTATAAGAGAATGTTGATTCACAAAGCAGAGTTTAGTTCCTTTTTTAGGTTCATGAAAATCTATAATCATATTAGTTTTAAATAAACATTCAAAGGGATCAGCTGCTTCAATATATTGCTTTTCAGAAACAAAAGAGGAACAAAGAAACAGGCATTTAAAAAATGATTGAGTAGTCAGCCAAATTGTTTTTTGGATTTAGAACCTGCAACTTGTCTGCAGAAACATTACATGTTTAACTTACATTTTTCTGTGCCAGCATGAGGTCTTCTGGGTTTTAATTTGAGAATTCAAAAGAGGCTGAATGTAGACATCATACTTTAGAATTAAACCTGCCAATAAATGATTTACAGTATGTTTTAAATGTTTTACATCTTCATTATTTTATGCGGCCATCCACTTATGATAATTTAAAATACAAGTTCAGTGGCTAAATTGGGAATGAAGACATGGAAGTCAGTACCTCAGGCCAGAATTTGTTTGTTTATTTTTGTGTGTGTGTGAGAGAGGGGATGGGGATGGGGAGAGAAAACCTTTGAGATGCCAGAAGTCTAATTTCCTTGACACCTTTTCTTAATATGAAGGTTGCAAACCCATGTAATATTCACGTGTTCTAAATCTGAAAGCACCTGAGAATTTAGGTATTAGCTCTGAATGTTAATATGCTCAGTCTAAAGCTGAGAGAGAGGATGGGGTGCTTATTATTAAAGCTTTAGAGTTCAGTGCAGAAGGAAGACATATTATTAAAATATTATTATTTTCCTCCTTTGTTTCTCTCCCCTGATTTACCCTACTGTTTCATCTCTGATTTATTTACCACTACTTATGCTGTAGGAGAGTGACAGAGCTCCTATGATCCTTTGACCTGTGGAATAGAATAGAATAGAATAGAATAGAATAGAATAGAATAGAATAGAATAGAATAGAATAGAATTCTTTATTG
>JANHFT010001872.1:85056-96391 GCA_032467955.1 Pseudoxenodon macrops | reverse complement strand
TGACCAAAACTGGATGCAGTATTCTAGGTGTGGTCTTACTAAGGCTTTATAGAGTGGTATTAGTACCTCACTTGATCTTGATTGTAGCCCTTTGTTAATGCAATTTAGGCTTGCATTGGTCATAAATATTTGTAAGTCTGTGAATTACCTGAACAGTGTAAGACTGTGCAGGCATGCAAAAAATCCAGAAATGCTTCAGTTCTTACATATGACTATATCTGTCTTTATCAAAATTCTGTAGGATCCTTAAAAAAAACTTGTGTGTTAAGTGCTGGGGAAATTAGGAGATTCAGGCTGTGTAAATGAGTATAAAGATTTATTACAAGCTTAAACTCTCTACAAGAATTGGAACTACTAATGGTGAAGGGAAATTTGCAGGAGTTAAGAATAGAAAGGAATTCAAGGTGGGCTGGATTTAGATGCCTTGTGGTTGCACAGGGACTCATGACTGATGATGAGTTTGACTCCTCCCTCAGGCTCAGTCTGGTCATCTCCTACATTGTATGCTTTAATGAGTCAAATCAGTAAAACTGTGTGCCTTTACTATTACTCTTAAAGAAGGGGCAGCTTTTCCTCGCTGTCTCAAAAGCTCGCTGTAAAACATGGCTGTTTTAATGAGCAACAGAGAAGTTCTAGGCTCACGTAAAAGCATTTTTTTCTGAATTATTATTTGAACCGTCCAGATCTTAACTGTTCATATGGCCTTGACAGCTGTGGAGCAGATTTTAAAAATTCAGCCCCTATCAAGAAAAAGTTTTCCACTTCTGTTCTTAGATATTTACTGCAAATAAATGTGTGATAGATTTTGAATATAAACAAGAATGGGCTTTTGAATTTTTGTGTGAATCACCAGCAAAATATACTTCTGACCTGAATCTAAAATGATCTACTTGTTTAAATTGGAGCTCTTAAAGGCAACTGGAAGATTGTATAAAGGGTAATAGAGGCAACAAAAGGATTCTTGGGAAAATAACAGGAAGCAATACTGGAAGAATTATAAGATAGCAGAGTACATGTGGGTTCTTATGTTGTTATTGGAAGTAGAACAGCCGCAATGCATTAACACTTCTACTTCAAAAGTATTCATCTCGGGTTTCCCCCCCCCTCTTTTTTTCTCCTTAACATATGGAAGAGACTGATCATTTATTTTCTTTGGCAGATTTTGGGGTATTTCAGTATAACTTCAGTATTATTCTTTATACACAACACCCTGCCTTTAGCAACTGTCACAATTTGGCATGCACGTGGTTTAAACAATGCACTATGTCTTCAGTTAATCAAGGAAACTTACCACTTCCCAATTAAAGGGTTGAGGAACAGGAAGAGTAGTACATCCTCAATAATTGTTTGGGGAGGTAAATCACGTGAGTTTTACTTGAGGCATCCCTTGGAATTCAAGACTGTTGTCGTTGCTATTCAGGAAGTTATTACAGGCATTATTTTGTTCCAAACCATCTAGTCTAGGTCTTTAGCCAAAAAGGATAACTTCGAAATCTATAAACATCTTCATATATTTGATCAACCAAAGGAAAATGAATGTGGTGTTTGTGATTTCAACACGTTTTTATTTCAGCATTGCATGTAAGTCTGTGAATATTGCTGACTTCATGATTTGGGGGAGGAACAAGACTTAGCAGAAGAGATAAGATATTTATTTCCAATATTTTATTTTTATTATAATGACTTTTGTTGAGAACTGAGAAAATCAGTTTGGAATTGAAGCGAAAGAGTTTATTAACTGCTTATCCATGTTACATTTTTGTGTTGTAGATATTTTTTTACTTTATAGTAATTAAAATCTTCATTTGTATACTGATCAATTAATAATATTAATTAATGAGTTTCAATCTGCCCAGTAATAAATGTCCTTTGTGCAAATATATATAAAAAAATCCAAATCCAAATAAATACTGTGGTCCATGGTATAAATTGGCACTGTTGTTTCATCAAGGTTCATTTTACACTGATAGAGTTCAGCTACCTGTTTTCAAACATTACTGAACCATTTTGCTTGCAATAATCCCTTTCCTCTTGGCAAACAGTTGGCATTAGCATATAGCCATTAATGGACAAGGCTGACAAAGCTAAAAATTGACAAGCCTCCTTGTACCATTTTTTAAAGATGGCATTCCACTTATTGTTTGAGAAAGGATAAAACTTTTTAAAGGAGTATTTAATTATATTAAAGAGGGATGCAATTAACTGTGTGCCTAGATGGAGGACTCAAGGACAGGATTCTTCCTATCTGTCATAACTTTAGAGGAGTTTTCCTTCAGTCTTGTGGCATCTGTTTAATCTCCATAGGGATCTCCATCTATTTGGCTTACAGGTCATGTTACGAGCCTTGCACTTGTAACTGATCTGAGCATTGGCTTCTCCAGTGTAAGTGCTGTTGATAAATTACTGCATATGGTAGAGAGCGTTAAATTGCAGTGTCATTGCTTTTCATCTAGAGAGGCTTCTCAGGAACTTTCCATGACAGCTAAAGAGCTTTGAGCACAATACAACAGACATAACTCATAACAACCAATAAAGCCAGAGAACAAAATGGACCATATATATATATATATATTAAAAATCAAGATCAAATACACTTGTAGGTTAAATGTGTCTACAATTATGCTCTTAGTGAAATTCATCTTGCTATAAAGATGCCAGAAAAAATAATGGCTGATTGATATCAAGGTTTCAAGGAAGAACCTGAAGCCTTAGTGTCTCCCCTGTCATTACAGGGAAATCTTTAAATTACCCACAGCAGCATCCTGAGGGCTGAAGACTACATTTTATCTTCCTGTTTGAATGCTAGAGGACAGGGGGGTTCTCTTGAGCTTGACCCATATCTGAAAGTACATTCCCTTTTCCTCAAGCCCATTTAAAGATCAGACCTACAGATGTCCAAGGCCAACTTCTGGTAAAATATAATCACGTGGAAGAATAGATGTCTAACTTTTCAAGGCGATGGGAAACACTTGGAGTCCTTTCCTTAATATTCCACAAGATCACATCATCATCTGTGTCACTGTTCATCCTGACGTATCCATGTTTCACCCAAAGTCACCTTTTCCAGTAGGTCCTGCTTTTGAAAAGCTCAGCAACCATCAATCTTCAAAATGCACAAGCCAAAGCACTAGATCCTCAGATTTTGGACTGAGAGAACCATCACGTCACTGCAGGAAACCATTTGCTTGCTTGCTTGCTTGCTTATATCAATTTATATGGCTGCCCACCTCACAAATGTGACTTTATGCAACAGTAGTAAGTCAGGATAGAAATGGACCACGGAGTGCAAACAATAATAAAGATGTATGTATGTATATATTCAAACTTATATGCCTCCCCAATTTTGACAACTGAAGCACATACATTCTCAGAAGATTAATAAGGTAAAAAAGATACTTATATACTTATACCTGTTTTCTAATATATGCTTGACAAAAATAAATAAATAATAATAATCAAAATGCCTGTCCAGCAATCTCATTCATATTGAAATTGCAGAGGAAACTTCCCTGCATGACCTGCATACAGACAATGGCTGCATGTGGCCTTTTTTGTTAAAGGACAAAATTAAATCCATATTAATATATATGCTCACCCAATTCAATATCTATCATTGCTTGAGAGGCCCCATGGCCCAAAAGTTGATAAAGGCACATTAACCAAAGTTATAACTTCAAGAAATTCTGCCTAGGGCTCTAAAGAACCTATGTGTCATATATATTATATATAGATTTCTATCTCTCACCCAAAATATATTTGAATCCTAGTCTAGGATCCACAATCATATATCATTTTAATAGTTTTGAAAGCCATCAAATTAATTTTATGTGATAGAATAGATAAGTAATACTTTTATGAGGAGGAACCATATTATTTACAGTATATATAACTGATTTAAACTAAACCTAATTTTATTTTGTCCTTCTTCATTATTCTGATCTTGCTTACTTTTGTCCTAGCCTTTGATAGTAAAACTGGACAGCAAAACTGTAGTAGATTTGATCCAGTGTTGATACAGGATTTTATGCAACACCGCTGCTGGGTTTTTATGTGTTATAGTTGGAATTGTAGCTGGAAACAAATTATGTGAAAAAATAAATAAAAAGCTTTCTTAACTCTTTCCTCACTAACACATTGGTACCTCATCAAGAATGACAGTTAAACAGCAGGTTGGCAACCTGGTTTCCATCAGCATCTATCTAGCATCTTGAAAACTGCTCTGTATTACAGTGTTGATGTTTGATAGCAAAGCTACTGGTTTTCTATCCACTCCCCTTCCCATTTCTTCTGTGTTGTAATTCTCAAGATCTTTCTCCTAAAAGAATCATTCTGATCTAGTGGTTAAAACATCAGGTTAAAACCAGAGGTGGGTTCCTACCAGTTTGAACTGGGTCTACAGAGTAGGTTGTAGGCCGCTGGTGACGTCATGGAGCCGGTCTACTCCGTGGGCGCCGCCATCTCTTTTTTTGAATTTTCTTTGGGTGAAAATTTTTTTTTGCATTTTTTTAGGATTTGTTTTCTTCTGCGCATGCACAGAAGTCGGGTTTCCGGCACTGCGCATGTGTCGCCATCTTGTTTTTTGCCTTTAAAAAAAAATCAGGACTTTTTTCTACTGTGCATGCGTGAGGTGTGCACACAGCACGGGAGACAGTGAACCAGCGGCGAGGTAAGTTAGAACCCACCCCTGGTTAAAACCAGGAAACTATGGGTTCTAGTTCCACCTTAGGCATGAGAGTCACCTGGCTGACTTTGGGCAAGTCACTCTCTCTAAGCCCAACCCACCTAACAGAGTTGCTGTTGTGAGGAAAATAGGCAGAAGAAAGAGTATTAGATATGTTTGTTAAAAATAAAAAATATTTTATAAATACATAAAAATAATAAAGGCAGGATAAAAAAATCTAATATAACAATAAATAATAAAATAATAAAACATAAACACGAGAAAATATTGAATTCCATCTTTGTCATCAGAAAAGCCAGTTGTGGTTCTCAAAACGCAGGAAATGTTAAAAATATTAAATGTCTTTCACCAGTCAAAAAAGGTTGCCTATTTTATATGTATTGGCACAGTGGTTAGAGTGCAGTACTGCAGGCTACTTCTGCTGGCTGCCTGCAATTTGACAGTTCCAATCTTACCAGGCTCAAGATTGACCTAGCCTTCCATCCTTCTGAGGTGGGTAAAATGAGAAATTGTTGGGGGCAATATGCCTACTCTATAAACCGCTTAGAGAGGGTTATAAAGTGGTATATAAGTCTAAGTGCTATTGCTATATGTGCACAAGCATCAAAATATTTTCTATGTAGGGATGTAGCTTAGAAGCTATCTACCTCCCCTCAATAAACACTGCATTTTGAATACTGTTAAGGGATGCCTTAAGAATCCCTCTTAAAAGACATCAGCACAGATTGATATAAATATGTACACAAAGAAGCCATACAAGCAATGATGAAGTGAGCAGAGAATTTATAGTAGAGTATATCCATGCAGATTTAGACCTTGGGAATCTTTCCCTATTAGTGTCAGAACAAAAGATACAAAGTTGCAAAAATATTTTGATAAATACAACTTCATGTGGACCCTCTAAACATGAGTAATGAAAACACAGCACAGGTTCTATGTTTGAATTAGAATGTAATTTTGTCTCCAATATCAGTCAAACCCATCTTTTCAATTAAGTCTTCTGCAATTTAATTTCTTTGGCGATATCTTCAATTAATGTCTAACTTTTGTGTTCTAACTTCAAATCGATTGCTGCTTTTCAACCCAACTGTTGTTCAATCTAAAACATCCTCTCCCATATGCTTTAAAGCTGACAATAAAGCCATTTTCAAAAATATGAGACATCCTCTTACCAACCTCTAACCTAATTACCAAACTAAGAATCTGAAAGTAAGTTTCTCACTGTATTAATGGTATTGTTAGGCCCAGGCAAACAGATAATTTTATTACCCAGAAGAGTGAGAAAGATGTAAAAAAGATATATATGCTCTAAGGTGTTCCTAACTAAATTTCTAAGATACATACTGTGTTTCCCCAAAAATAAGACATCCCCTGATAGTAAGCCCAATCGGGCTTTTGAGCACATGCACAAAAATAAGCTCTCCCCTGAAAATATTGAAACACATGCACAGCTGGTCTCTGCCATTTCCTCTGGTTAGGGTTAGGGAGCTAGAGCTAGAAATCAGGTAAGACAGTAAGAAAAGCCCTGTGATGCTCCTCGCGCCCCAAAATAATAAGACCTCCCTGAAAATAAGGCTAAGTGCTTATTTCAGGGTTCAAAAAAAATATAAGTCAGGGTCTTATTTTTGGGGAAACAAGGGTACTTGTAGCACTCAGTGTGGTTGCCTTTCCTCGGCTAGAAAAAAGGGATGTATAAATTGAGATTATGGCGTAGGAAGTTGATATTAAACTACTTGCTGAAGGTGTATTTCTTTTCCTGGGACTACTCCCATTAATAATGATTGGTGATTGCTCTTTAAGCTGGAACATCATAGGGAGAAAAAAACACCTTCTAACAACTTATGGGATATCATCAGAGTTTCAACAAACCTTGGGCCCTGAGCATGCCAAACACACTTTTCTCCAAAGATTTAAAAACATCAACTTTTTAATTAATTAATTAATTTGCCACAGAGAAGAAGAAATTGGGAGTCTTTGACATCAACTATCACAATTAGCTGTAGTATTCTATTTTTACTTTTTTAAAGTTGTTTTTAGTTATACCTTCCATCTTTGGCTTTTGGCCGTAATAAAGATCCTTCTGTTCATCCATCCATCCATCCATCCATCCATCTATGATTATAGCTATCCATTTCATTCACTCATGTTGGGCTCATGTAATGCCTCCTGAACATTCCTTACATAGATATTAACTTAAGAATAGAGTTATGTCAGCAGTACTGATAAACTATGAATATATAGATAGCCTGCAAATAGGCACTACTACTGCAGAAATCACAAAACATTGTTTCTTTACCTTCTCATGGTTCAGTGGGGTCAAATGCAGTTTAGTCACATGTCTGAGCATTCCTGGATGCCATTAATTCAGTCCATCAGCAACTATAGCTTAAAATATTTTCCCTTCATTATTTGTTTATTTGAACATTTATAGAACACCAGCTACCAAATCTCCCAAGAAAGTTTACATTTTATTCGGCAAAACTAAATATTCATGATATGAAAAGAGTTTTATAGTATCTTGTATTTTGACTTTATGTTTCAGTATTAGTGGGTTCTGCAGACAAAAGATTTTTGGTGAGTGGCCACATTTACCAATGAGATATTCTTTAAGAAAATTCCAAATGATAAATTTATTTAAAACAACCAGCCAAGCAACCACATTATCACTAACAATTATGTTTTCCCATTTCACTAGCTTTATATGACTAAACTGACTTTCATGTTTTGTTCCAAAATTAAAAATATATTTATTGGAGATCTGTTAATGAAGAATCACTCTGATTAACCTACAGATATTGATTAAAATATGTTTTTTTAAATATTTTGATTTCAATATTGGACAAAAATCTAACTTAGAAGAAACCAGAAGAAAGATCCACTTGAATTATTTGTTTGTAAATCTGGAGCTTTGTTTGGTTCTCAGCTCTACACTGGGGGTCACAGGTTAAGAAGTAAAAGGGATTATTAAAAGGACTCTAGGTTGAATTTAAGAAAAAATATAAATTCAGTATGATTACTTGCTAGATATCCTTGCTTTCTGATCACACTTACGACAAGCAAGTAACTTAGTTCCAGTCAATAAGTGCCAGACTTATAATGTCAGTTCTGCTTCTGGCATTAAGTGAATCTCCACAGGCATTAAACAAGACATCATAGGACAGCAAATGATGATTTTACTTCCCACTCTTCATTAATTTTGCTTGTAGGAAGCTGGTTGTAAAGCTTGCAAATGGTGATTTCATGACTACAGGACACTGCAATGGTAAAAAATGTGAGGCTTGGTTCTAAAGATTTTTTTTCCAACTGTGATAATTTTGAATGGCTACTAAACAAGGCAATTGGTAAGAGAGGACTACCTGCATCCTTTGACTCCAAATTATTGACAGCTTTTGCAGGGTTTCTGAGCCACAGTTAAGGTTTTCAAAGGCCCCTAGGCCTCAAATTATGTATTTCTATATACTTTCTTATGGAGGAACATTAAAATGTTATAAAGTATTCTTTTCTCCAACTGAACTTTCTACCAACTGCTATTGTACATTCTTTTATTATGATTGTTCAGTGTAAATAGAGGGGATGCCTCTCATTCATTCATTAAATGGCCTAACCACCTAAAGAGCACCAGGCCAAGCTAAGTCAGGTTTTGCAACAATGTAATTGAGTGATTAGCATTTATTTTATATACATCCACCCTTCTCCACACAAGTCTCTGGGTGACTCACAAACAAAAGCCAGTATAAAAACAGGAATCTAGTACAACCAGTAAAATGATTATTTATAGACATCCATTGAATTTGCTTACAGGTAGGTACGTGACTACCGTAAAGATACAATGATATCAAGGGTAGTAATAAAACTGTACCTCTGATCTTCCACGGCATTTTAGATTCTCCCATGCTGCTTTCCTTGTTTATACTTTCCTGGTACTGTAATAACTAAATCATCTGAAAATGAACAATAAATGCATTTCTGCTGCTGTGTGACATGATGCCATGCTGTGAAAACTGGAGAGAGAGAGAGAGAGAGAGAGAGAGAGAGAGAGAGAGAGAGAGAGAGAGAGAGAGGAGGAGGAGGAGTAGAAGTAGTAGTAGTAGTAGTAGTAGTAGTAGGAGGAGGAGGAGGAGTTGGGGGGCATCTTGTGGGGATGAGTAATAACTATTTTTTAAATGGTTATTGTGCCATTATTAGTCTGGGCCCCTCATTGCTTCAATCTAGAAGCATTGTCCCTGTTTATTTAGGCTTCAGTGAGAAAGTATATCTAAAAGAACTATGCTATTATGTAAACTAATTACAATAGCTAAAGTAGCAGAAGCTAAACTGGCATGGCTATGCATAATAATATTATTTTGTTATTTTTTATAGTGCCCTATAGTGCACAGAATGATAAAAATTTGGGATTTTCTTTGTTTTCCTTTCCTTGTTTGAAGAGGGTTTTGTTTGAAAAAAATAAAAAACAGTGTTTATAATTATTGATTCTAGGTGATCAGGCATCTGTAGAATGTATTATATAGTTCTTTTTCTTACAATTCTACATCAAGTTGGTAAATTACGTAATATATAAAAGGGATGGGAATCATACTCTAGATCTCCTTCAAGATATAATATATAACATTCCTCAACTAATCAAATATGCTGGAAAAGGAAGAGAAGTCTGCTAAATTTATCCTTTAAATAATCAAGCAATGTAATATTGTATTTATTGTATTTTTTTTATTCAGATAGTGATAGTGTGTGTGGATGTCAACATTAAAGCACATGCACAGCTCTTCCACCAAGTATAATTGATAGAATTCTAGAATATAAAATTACTACAAATATTAAAAAATCAGTTTACTAATCTTACTTCATCTTCTTTCCCCCATGAAATATTGTAAATATCCCAGAGTGACTTAGGTGATATGGTCATTCAGCTCCAAATGTTTATTAAGTGTATTGGCCACCCATCTTACCACAGGGTAATTTTGAAATAAATATCTGCATTTATGAAGAGACTTATGTTAGATTCTGGGTAAGGATTGCCAGGAGACAGGACTTCAGACAACAGCTCTTTATTTCAGCAAGGCACAAATCCAGCAACAAGCTCTCTATCAGCCTGTCCTTATATAGCAGGCTGCCAGAAGCATCAACCAATCACAGACTTTTATTTTTCCCGCTCATTATCTGGACCTGAGTGAAGATTATACCAATATCCAGCAACTTATATATTTGTCTATCCAAGCAAGGTCTTATCATACTCACCAGTTTAACTTGTGTCTGTATATCCTTGAATACACCTTACCATTTTCAATTGTTTATTTTTTTCTTCTTCTTACTATTTTGTGTGTGTGTGTGTGTGTACACACACACACGCGTATAATTATGTGTGTGTCTGTATGTTCTAGGCTTCAAAACTAAATAAATATGGGTATGCTGGAAATTTTTGACAGTTGGTGAAGGTTAGATTGATTAGAAGCTTTACAAATAAATCAATGCAGGAGGAGCAAAGAGTTATAAAAGCCCTCTATCTCTGTGCTGCATATAGTAGATTTTTGCAGCATAGATCTGGTAACAGTAACAAAATAAGTGTACTTTGCACTTAAAAGACTTTCTGGAGAAAGAAGGTCAAACCCAAGCAAATAATGAAATACTTCTGTTCTAATGTCCTGGCTGGAGTTCTGCAGAGGAAGTCTCTGTGCTAAAAATAAAGATGACATCATTCCACATTATACAATGTTCACAACACTGTTGGGAAGAGTGAAGACATGGGGGATCTGTCTAACAAAAGTTGGCAGTAGGATTGTGAAACCCTAGCTGTTTGGGGTGTATGCATTGGGTTGTTTCTCCCTCCCCTTCTCTGCCAGCCTTTCATTTTTCTTGTCTGGCTTCCCACCTGCAGTGTGTTGCTGATTTAATAAGGACTGAAGGGGATTATCAAATTGTAAACTACCCTGCATCCTACTGGGGCCTAGTGAATGTGAGAGTTTATTTGACTCAGGCCTAGCTGAATGCTGCTTCAGGAGATCATAGATTGCAGAAGGCTTTTTGTACATGGTGAGGACATAAACTCTGTTAGTTTTGTAACATGTATGCTTCTTTTTTACATAATATTTATGCTATAGGATCCCAATTTAAAAATTGCAATAACTTCTATTAGCTTAAGAGTTGGTATTGATAAGGTTTTAACTGGAAAAAATAGCTCTTCAAAATCTGATAATGGTATAAGAAATGTGTCACCACTGATTTCACCACTGAGTCTATCTGGAAATAGCAGAAATTGTAAGCAGACATGTACTCCAGATAGCTGCTTCTTTTGGAGTAGACTTCAAAAACCATGGTTTTTGTGATTGACTTGTGATTTGAGTGGCTGGAACTCAAATGGTTCTAACCAACCCCACAGCCGTAATCAGGGGTGGTCTTCAAAACTTTTAGCAATGGGTTCTCTGCTTGGTTGCTGAGTGGGCATGGCCATGGTGGGTGTGGCCTAGTCGGCCTTCTGCACCATGGTGGTGGGGGCATTTTTGCCCTCCCTGGGCTTTCCTCGAGCCTCTGGGAGGGCGAAAACGGCCTCCACAGACTTCAGAGGCCCTCTGGAGGCCAGAAACTCCCTGAGCCTCTACACGTGCCCTGCACTTACCTGCTTCCAAAACGGGCCTGGGGACTCCTGGGAGGGGGGGGGAG
>JANHFT010001872.1:26131-36520 GCA_032467955.1 Pseudoxenodon macrops | reverse complement strand
TAGATAGATAGATAGATAGATAGATAGATAGATAGATAGATAGATAGATAGATAGATAGATAGATAGATAGTGATGTGTATGTATGTGTGTTTTAGAGAGAGAGAGATGCATTCCAATATTTCATTTTATGTTACTTGCATATCACCAAAATTACACTTGATTAGGTTATGCACATCCTAAACCATAAAACGTTAAAACCATAAAAGCACGAAAAGTGACCGAAAGATCCAATGAGATCAGGAAAAAATTACTTCTAAATTCGGTCTTCATTAATGTTAATGCAATTATATAGTTGGGGAACATTCAGCATTTTTACAAATAAAATATAAGAACAGGAATTTTTCATATCAAATAGCAAAATAGCTCTGAATGATAATATTGGTTTGGGTAATGGAAGTTTCACTCTAATCATCAAAACCATGGTTTTTTTTTCATTTTTACACAAAATGTTTGTAAGAGACTTGCAGTCATGAATACATTGAAGAAAACAAACAAACAAACATTTTCTCTAAGCAAATAAGTTAATTCATCCATTTCTACAAATTCATACATTTCTGTTAACTTCACCAGCCATTCCTCCATATAGATCAGATCTGGATATTTTACAGCTTGTAGGCTACATTTTGCTCTTTGGCTGTCTGTATCTGGTCCAAGTGGCTTGCTTTTATCTTAAAGGTGACTGCTATTTTTTAAATTTACATATGGGCATTTGCTTCACAACTCTATTGGTTCAGCCCTGACAGCAGTTCCAATTTTTCATGTGGCCTATTGGGAGAATTAATTGCCTACACCTTGTATAGATTATTGCTATTTTTAAAAAATATTTGTTTTTTCTTAAAATATCAAAGCTATATTTCCAATAGGTCACTGTGCTTAAAAGAATAAGATCCTAGAGCTAAAGAATTTGTCTTTCATAAAAGCTCAAGTTTCCCTCCACATTTTTTGAAAGGGCATTCAGATAACCATATCATAACAACCATAAGAGAATGAACCGAGAGAAAGAAAGCAAAATAAAAACCAGGAGGTTCACTCCAATCTGAAGGCTGCTTAACAATGTGACTATGCAACTACCTTGATTATTTGTTGAAAGATAAAATTTCAATATTCAGAGAGAACAAATCCATAAAATAAACATGATGAGAATGAGATGCTGTTGACAGTCCTATCCTTCAGGGATTGGTCAAATCCTTCAACTCCTAATTAGTCAATTCTTTGATTCCTCACCTTTCCTTCACTCCTTTTGTCCATGATAAAGATCCTGGTGGATAATAGACATCTTATAGCTAAGATTAGCACCTGTCCCCCAAAACAAACATAGTGACTCTTGTCAGTCCCCATATTATGTTTGGCTTTTTGCAGACTATCTGGAGGAGAAAATCAGGTGATACTCATTTCAAGTTGACATAAAATCCCAAGCAAATAAATGCTAATGATGAGGAGAAAAAGAATCGCATGGTATAACATTTGTGTGCAGTTATAAAATTAGAAGCAACAGGCTATGCCTGGATCAACAGTGCAGATTATATACTAAGGGGGAAAATATCTGCGCTGAAGTCCTGTAACAAAACCCTATTTCTTCAGAATACACATTTCCCCCTAGCAAACATGTGGATTGGCCTGTGGAACATGCTGTGTTGAGGAGATTGAAGCTTGATTGTGGTTTCATATCTAACATTCCTCAGTAAGTTGAGAACTCCAAGCTTTATTCATAATCATTGGGTACTTGGAATGGCCTTGGCTTTGCCTCCAGTCAGACTTTAATGGAATTCTAAGAAATATTTCACCTTCCCATTCATTAACCCCTTCCAAGAAAGTTGGAGTGAGGCAAATTGTCTCAGGTAGAATGTAGGCGGTATATAAAAAGTGTGTGTGTGTGTGTGTTGGAGCACAGCGCATAGAATATGAATGTTTTTCCTATTGCATTAAAAAAATTTTTTTTTCCTTGTTGAGCCTTTCACATTGTTGATTTTTTAAATGATACCAGCTACAGTAGCTGTGCAATTGCATGAGAAATGAGAAAAGGTCATTTTAGGATTTATGGAAGTGTTGATTTTTTTAAGGAGGACAGTTGGACAAATTTCTTTCCTTCCTGGTGCTAGCCAGCATCCATAAAATTTTCTGTAGCACTTTTCCATTCTTTAGTCTGAGCCTAGATGCCAGGGGGTGATGGAGTTGTTGCTGAAAAGAAAGAGGAGAGGGGAGCACTCTGCCCCCGCCCACCATTTTTCCCCTTGTTGTATTAATGTTAATTCCATACCTGCAAAGTATCTGTGCACTTGACTCCAATTGGCACAGATTCTGAGCAGGAAGTCTTCCTGATTTGGGACTGGAATCCATAACATCCCAGTCTTTTGGGAGCCTCTGCCCACTTTTGCAAAGTACATATGTCCAAAGATGAGAAGAAGGAGAATAAACAGGATGAAGAACTATGAGTCTGTTGGAAGTCTCTTCCTTTCCAGCACAGAGCTAGCAGTCCACTGAAGTCTACTTAGAGAACCATGTTTTCAGAAGGTGACAGCAGTAGAAACAAAACATTTTAATTTGTGTGTGTGAGAGAGAGAGAGACAGAGAAAGAGACAGAGGGGGGAGAGCGAGAATAGAAATTTTCTGAATAAATAATTATGAAATCAATAATATTTCAGATTATTCACTAGTTGTTGCTGCTTTTGGAAACTAAGAGAGAAGAGAAGAATAACACTGTCATTCTTCTTTTTAAAATACAGATACTGAAAGCAAGGAAAGATTGAAGGCAGTTTTCAGATGACGTGATTAGAGGAGTTATTGAAAAGCAGAATGCAATCAGCATTCATATAAACAACGATTAATCAACCAACACAAATATTGGGGTGTGCCAGCTCTTTTTCGGGGGAGAAGTTCAAAGTGGACCTTATTTTCAAATGTCATCAGAGCAAGAGACAAGTTTTCTTTCTTTCATATGTGCTGTTAGAGAATTTGGGTGTTGTAAAATATTGAATTTTTGCGATCCTGGGTTCAGTGTTAGAACGATCTTTTCCCCCAACATCTGGCAATATTTTCACCTTGCTTTTAAAAAATAATAATGAAGTTCAGTGTTCCTTTTGAAATAAGAGGACTGACAGTTATGAGTACTTTCTTGAATCTAGTGTTTAGTATCTCAAAGAGGCCTTTAGAAAGATTGTCAGTCTAGGCAGAACGAATGAAAATTCTGCTGCAACTGCCATTTTGTGGCTCATTCATTCAGTTTGGAGACAGTCTTCTGGAGCTTTGTTCAGCAAACTTAGCTACCTTCACAGCTGTGTACAGGTGTAAATAAGTTAAAAACTAATGTTTTTAACATAGCAATCCCAGCTTCACATTTCTGTTATGTAACGTTATTTAAAGAGACATACCTCGTACGCATCCATGGTGCGTAGCGACGCCGGCAATATGATAATTGCCTCAAAAGCGGGAGAATCCCGAGTGCTAATTGGCCACCTCCTCTGACAGCTTCGTATAAAAAGGGCTGTCAGCTGGAGGCTGCTGCCGGGTTTTGCTTCTCTTGTTTGCCTCTCGCAGTTCTGTTAGAAATTAAAGGTTGTTAAGCATCAACTGTCTCCTCAGTTATTGGCACCCCGCTAGAACACAATAATTTCTACAATTTGAAAGCTGTGCATTTCTTCTTCTACATTTGTTTTGTTTTTTTGCACCTTCAAGTCAGTCTTGATTCTTTGTGACTGCAGTTTTCTTGGCAAGATCTTGGAAGTGGTTTGGCATTATCTCCTTCCTAGGGCTGAGAAAGCGAGAGTGAGAGATACTGGCCCAAGGTCACCCAGCTGGCCTTGTGCCTAAGGCAGGACTAGCAGCACACTCTCCTGGTTTCTAGCCTAATACCTTAACCACTGCACCAAACAGGCTCTGCATTTATTCTACTCTCTGCTTTTTGTTCTTTAATCAGTTACTGGCCATAATATGGGGACTTTTTTTCTTTGCTGAATTGAAAAACTGTCCATCCATCTTGAGAAAACTCAATTGGCATAAATTTGCTGCCTCCGTTGTCTCTTCTTCACATAACTTCCCTCCAAAGCAATGGGTGACCAGGCCTAGCACAGTTTACACTTCCTGAGGCTGCCCTTGAATTACATGTGAATCAATGGGAAAATGCTACATTGACATCAGTACAACTAAAGACAACTAAATCTTCTCTCGTTCATGGGCTGGGAACAAGATGAAGTCAATATCATGGCAAAAAAAGTTGCCTGCTGTGTGGTGGTTAGGTGCAAGGGGGAAAAGGCCCATAATTACACAGACATTCCCTGTCTCTGGAAAGAGAAAACTGTGGAAGGAAGGCTCTTTATTAGGCCATTCTTGCCAATGCATTAAACAATAATTCTTGGGATTCTTTGGGAGAAGGCAGAAGAATTATAGCACAATCTATCAGAGCAGAAGTGATTCCATTAATAACTGGGCAACTGACAGCACAGGTGTTTTTCCCTAGGCTGCTCACTATATCATCTTTTCTTTTTTTCTTAAAAAAAACATTTTGGAACTATCGCTGTTCTTTACATTACAATTGGGTTGTTTTTCCTCCTCTACAAGAAATTGAGTCTTATTTTCCAAACATGGCTATTCAAAGGCAGCTCAGCCAAAATAAACCAGGACTTAAAATTGCCACGTTGTACCTACTCCAGTTTTATAATGGTGTAAAAGCAATATACATATTTCTTATACATATTTCCTAAGTAATATACTTCCTACATATCCTCTACCTAGGAAGTAAGCTGAAATTACATCCAAGAGTTCTGAAGGAGCTGGCAGATGTGATCTTGGAACCACTGAATCATATCTTTCAAAGATCCTGGGGCACTGGGAAACTGCCAGAGGACTGGAAAAGAGTTGATGTGGTTCCCATATTCAAAAAGGGGGGAAATGGATCCAGGAAAGTATAGACCAATCAACCTGACATCAATACCTGGAAAGATCCTGGAAAAGATAATCGAGCAACAGATCTGAAAACACCTAGAAGTAAACAAACCTATTACTAGAAGTCAACATAGATTTGTCAAAAACAGATCACACCAAACAAATCTTATTGCATTCTTTGACAAAGTGACTAAATTGGTGTACTAGCTAAATACTGTGAACATAGCAGACTTCTGTAACACAATTGACAAAGCAGATCACAACCTATTAGTTGGTAAGATAGAAAAGTGTGGGATAGACAATTTCAACCTCAGATGGATTTGTAATTGGCTAACAAATTGCACTTAATATGTAGTCCTCAATGAAACTACATCTATGTGGAGAGAAGTATGTAGTAGGGTAACCATGTTTCTGCCTTAGGCCAAGACTCTTCAACATCTTCATAAATGATTTAAATGACAGCATAGAAAAGGAATTCATCCAATTTGCAAATGACATCAAGTGAGGAGGAATAGCTAACACTTTAGATGATATGCTCAAGATCCAGAAGTATCTAGACAGACTTGAACACTGGACCCTATCTAATAAAATGTAATTCACTGTCGATAATTTTATATGCAGGCAATAAAAACCAAACACACAGGTATAGAATATGTGGCACATTGGTTGATAACAGTAACTGGGAAAGGGTCTATGACAACTTGGTGTCACCATCTTGCCATGGCCATATTGCCACAGCCACCTCAGCACAGGACAAATTGCCATGGGAAATTTGCCATGAGACAACTTGCCATGCCCCCCCCAGCATATCCCTTCGCAGTAGGCAGCCATCAACTATGGTGTCACAATGGGCCACATCTCCAGATCCAAGTCCAACTTTCCATGGGCATGGCTGGTCAGTTGGGTTGGAGCATGGCTGCTCCACATGACTGTCTGTGGTGTTACCATCGCTGCACACACAAGAAACATATCCTGCCTGCCACTATCTGCTGCAAAAATCTTCTGCCCAGGCTGTATTCAGCCATTCCCTTTTCCCTTGGGTGGTGTCCATGCCAGTTTCAGCATTGTGTTGCCCACACGTGAGAGCTGTGTTCTACCCATTTCTTTTTCCACATAGGTCCTCCTGGAAGGTTGGCATCCAAGCCAATCTTGTTTTTGTGGACCTCTCCTTTGGCATGCCACACTGGACCCATCTTTCATGGGGGAATTGCCTCCCTTCTACGAAGACTTTCTCACCTCACTTTCCAGCATGAAAGGCAAGCTAAACAGGAGTTATTGATAGTTGCAAGACAGCAGTCACAGTCTATGCTTGTCCTTCTCCCTGCCCAGAAGCCATCAGGGTTCAGCACAATATGCCAAAGGAGAGGTCCACAACACTGAGACTGGCATGGATTTCACCCTCCTACAATGGCCCACAGAGAGAAAGGAGAACACAACCTGAGTTGAAGGTTCCCTGGTGGGCAGCAGGCTGTGATGGTGACACCGCAGACAGCGATGCAGAGCAGATGTGCTCCAACCTGACTGACTGGCCATGCCCATGGGAGGCCAGACCCGGGTCTGGAGACATGACTTGTTGTGACCCTGTGGTCGACAGCCATTTCCCACAAAGGAAAGTGCCATAGGAGGGTGCACCGAGTTGTCCTGTGGCAAGTTTCCTGTGGTAATTTGTCCCATGCCAAGATGGCTGCACTGAGGTGGCCATGGTAATATGTCCATGGCAAGATAATGGCACCAAGATGGTGCCATGATGTCCCACTCCAACTGGGAGAGGAGTCCTAGTGGACAACCACTTAAGTATAAGCCAGCAGTGCTGCAAGTTCCTAAAAAGCCAATGCAATCCTAGGCTGCATCAACAGAGAAATAGTATCAAGAACATGTATATTAGTGCTGCTATATACTGTTTTAGTAAGAGCACACTTGAAATACTGCATCCAATTTTGCTCACTGTGATATAAAAAAAGATACTGAGTCTCTAGAAAGAGAACAGAGAAGAGTAACACAGATGATTAGAGTACTAGAGGCTAAAAGGTATGGTGAATGATTGCAAGAACTTGAAATGTCTATTCTAACGAACAGAAAGACTAGTGGTGACATGATAGCAGTCTTCCAATATTTGAGAGGCTATCACAAAGAAGAAGGAATCAATCTATTTTCTAAAGCACCTGAGGGCAGGACAAGAAGTAACAAACGGAACCTTACCAAAGAGAAATCCAACTTAGAACTAAAAAGAAATGTCCCGACAATGAGAGCAATTAATAAATGGAATGGCTGTGGGTGCTCCAACACTGGAGAGTTTTAAGAAGAGATATGACAAGAATGATATAGGGCCTCCTACTCGAGCAGGGGGTTGGACTAGAAGACTTCCAAGGTCCTCCAACTCTGTTAGTCTGTTATTTCTTCTCTCTAAATATATTTTTTAATTCTCCTGATCCCAGTTTCTGCTCTGGGAGCAGTATATACTATGGAATATACTTTGAAGAAATAGAACTGAACTGTATTTAATCTTAAAGATTAATATGGATTTGTTATTCACCCTGAAATCAGGATCTTTATATACAGTCTAGTAAATCTATGCCATCTATTTTGCCTTGTCCATAAAATCAAGGCCCCCAAGCTTTTGGTTAATACATAGCAGATGAAGCAAATTCTACTTTTAATAGGACTTTACCTGAACAAAATCCAGCTTCTGCCTGAATGCTAACAGCTGCTTCTGCCTTTCACTAACTTTATACTTTCAGTTCCAACCCTGGACAGATCCAAGCACCAGAACGTAAAGCATCTGACTTCATGTGCTCTCCACCGCTTTCTCCATAACAGCTCAACCTGCATTTCATTTAAATTTTCTTTTAAAATGTATCCCAAGAGCTCAAGTCTAAATGGAGTAGCAGGGATTTCTTATATGAAAATCTCTGCCACACTGATGTGGCATGTGCCTGCCAAAATTCTATTTTCCTTGAGCTGCCATGAAATATGCCCTCTCTTCTGTGCCAAAAGTCCTTCCGTCTAGAAATATTCACAATGTGGTGTGGCAAAATGTGAATATGATGCACTGTGTTCCAAATGGCTATATAGAATACTTAACACTGTGTTATAGCACATATTGCCAAATAATTTGTGTGGAAGTGAGGGTTATTTCATGTTGGCATTACAACTACATAGTGGAAAATGGTGCCAGTTAAACAAACCATCGAATCTAAATTGCAAGATCTAGATTTTTCTAGTCAAAGTTCATTCACAAATTTATGCTTGAAGAAATTGATCCTTAAGAATTCCAGTGCAAAGAGATCAGATTCCAGACTTATGCATGGATCAGAATGTAATTTTCCAGTGAATTTACGGGATTTCTCTTAGTGTCTGAACATGATTATGCACTCCCCAGTTCAAAAGTTGTTTTTATTAAACTTTATTTTACATAACCCAACCTGCAATCCAATGGTTTCTTATATTTCCCTTGAAGTCAGTCACAGGACTATAGCTTTTTAAAAAGAAATCAGTTCAGATGATTCCCTACCCAGTTTCTGGACTTTCCAAGGCTAGGAAATCTTGACTTTGAAAAGCCCTCAAGATAGATTAAAATAAAATTAACTCTGGGTTTCTAACCCTCACCTCATTAAAAAATAGATTAGATCAAATGATGTATATCTCTACTTATACATTACAATTATTGGTTGAGTATTCACAAAATCAGTTTACCCAGAAATCAGTATGATTCCATTCCAATAATTGTACCAAGAAAGACTTGGTGTTTCTATGGAAAGCTTTACCCAAGTTATTAGAATACTTCATATGCACCAGCTCAGTGATTCTGGAAACACTTTCCCACACACCCGTAACGTGTACTATGAAGCTATGTTGAAACATATAATATCTAATGAGAAACTAAACTGAGATTTCAGTTGGGAGATTTATATTTAGATTTCATACTAAATTTAATTAGACTTTAATTTCAGTGCACAATAGATTTAATCAGGTGAATTTATGAAAACTTAATTTTGGAAAACCTTTGCACCAAGTATTAATCAGCAAAGTGGGATTGCCTGAGCCATGGATGCAGAGAGACATTTCTCTGAAATACATGGTAAATTCTTGGTAGCATCCTCAGACAGATAATAGTCAGAAAATGTCACCAATTCTTACCCTCACTGTGGAGTAAGAGCACCATCTGTTGACAAATATTAAAAGGATTGCTTTAGAAAGTAAAGGGTTGCTGATCAAAGTTGTACACTCCCTGCTAGCCATAAACAAAAAAATGCTAAATAATAACACTACTATTACTACTAATAGTAATACTGGGATACCAAATCTAACTTCATATTAAAGCAGAACAAAATAAAAAAAACCATACAAAGCAATTCAAAGTAAAATATTTTGCTCTACTGAATCCTTTTGCCTGCCATCAGGAGAGCAAGTTAGCAGCAGTGAAACAAATTGCAGTGTATTAACACAGGTGCACATGCATAGTAAAAATTATATATAAAGAGAATCAGAGTTGTAGAAAGTTTGGAGGATGCTTGTACACAATTCATACATACAGCTTGATTTTAGAGTCCCAAGCAACTACTTTGACTTATACGATAGTAACAATCCATACTGAAGCTTTAAAAAGTTTAGGAAAGATTATTGCAGGTGTAATTCAAATATAGTATCTTCACTTAAGTTGCTTCTAGCATTTTCAAAGAATAACACTATCTAATATCGACTGGCTATCTCTTCCTATCCCTTGCTAATGATATCCTTGAACGAACCATTCCATGTTCACAGTTCTCCTATGAGATGTTCTTCCTCTATAAGACCAATAGCAGAATCATGTTTCCTCTGATTCTGCAAGACTTCCCTGAAATGACTCATATTCCTATTTACTCTACTGCTGTGCTGGGCCAGGAGAAAGATGACCTGCAACCCGCTCAGTTAAAAGCTGGGAAGCTAGTAGATCTGTTTCCCTTTGACAATGACCAAAAAAATTCCAGGATAAATTAGTTCTCCCAGCATCTCCCAGCCACCAGAACCCTGGATTAAAATCCATGCTGTGATTCCAAGGGTGCCATTTGATAAGGTCTGAAGGGGATGCTGATCGATGGGGCTGCTTATCATCCAATGCCCCATGGATCACCAGACAGGTGAGAAGAGAGAATAAACAGCCAGAGGAAGGTACCATGGTCCTATTGCAATAGCCAGCTGTTTCTCCTCTGTGGTATGTTTCAGATACAGATGATGAGAGTGCTGTTATTACCCTAGCCCTCGCAGGCAAAACTTCAGCTGCTGTGATATTGCCAGAGCCACAGACCAAGACAGCCAGTTTCAATGACCATAACATGCTATTGTGTGTGTGTGTGTGTGTGTGTGTGTGATATTCTTTCTCTGATGGCATCAACTGGCTGTATCGGGACGCCGGCATCCACAGCCACTCCGTCTTGGAAGGGTTGAGTCTGAGCTTGTTTCTCCCCATCCAGGTCCGCACGGCCTCCAGACACCGGGACATCACTTCAAGGGCATCATTGGGATGGTGTGGG
>JANHFT010001872.1:0-15416 GCA_032467955.1 Pseudoxenodon macrops | reverse complement strand
AGATGGAAATGGAGGAGATCACCCTTAATGGGTGATCAGGATATGCCTGGGGGATTAAGGGGGAAGACAATAGAACAGAACACCAGACTTACCTGTAATTTACACAGCAGAAAGCTGGCCCTAAAACTCATTTAGATTGCATAGTACTTTCCCAAAAGTATGTAAATCATGGCATTCAGTCAATCAATCAAAGAGAGGGGGGGAAGAAACCTCACATATTTTAAAAATGGTGATTTGTCTTGCCTGGACTTACAATGTTATGAATTCCTAATTGAGGCTGTTAAACCTTAGCAATAACCATAGCAAAGAAATTAGCATAGTTGGTGGTTCCAGATGGCTTTGTTCAGCATAAGGTTACCACAGTTCTGGCCAAGTGCAGTTAAGTAAGCTTTGGAGCCAAGTCTGCCTGCCTCTGTGAAACTCTTCCTCTGATTACCAGGGGTCATTTTGGAGCAGATGTAGTTAGGACCTTACCTGGTGAAGGCAGTACCAGAAGCAAAGGATGCTTAGGAAAGGTGGTAGAGAAATAGGCTGGGAGGAGAGTATCTCTCCACTGATGACAAGAGCTTTCCCAGTTGAGAGAGTATCTGTTCCAGGAGGCCTGGTGGAAAATTCTGCAAGCATAAATCCATCACTGTCAACAGTGACAAATGAATTAAGATAGAGATGAAAGCATTTGAAATGGTGCATATCAGCAAAACTTTTTATCTGCCAATTTCCTACTTTGTACAGTGTGAATTGCTCTTTGTATTGAACTATGATGGTATCAAAAACATAGAAGTTTTCTTTTGATTTCACCTAAACAGAAAACCTACCGTATGTGAATAACAACCACCCAAATACATTTTAATGCTTCTATCTGATCTGTTCTTAGATATTTTTATGTAGAACCTTTCCAGGTAATAGTATATATCTCTAACTAAACTTACACCAACACACAGAAAGACTACTAACTATTATTTCAAGAAAGAGAAAAGCCAGGGCACAAACAATGACAATTTCACTTATGGTGTACCATTACAGAACTCAATCCTAAATATATTATTTCAAGTAATCATGATTCAAAAGCTGATGGATGACTGAATGATTGATTGAGAGTAGACTATGTGGAATATGTCAGAGAGGAAGCAATGGCCTTCCAGTTATTGCTGGAGCACAAAGCCCATCAACCAATATTAGAACATATCAGAGAAGGAAGAATAAGAGGAACAGGAAGAAAATTACAGTTCAACTTCCAGAGGGCAACATGTTGCCCAACCCAATTATAAATCGATAGTTGCCTCAGTTCATTTATTTTACTCTTTTCTGAATTAAGGGGCAGGTATAATTTATAATTTAGCTTGTCCAACCCGCAGCCTGTGGGCCACATGTAGCCCTAGACAGCTAGTAAAGAAGCCCCACAAGAAAATAGAGAAAGTGTGTTATTTATATACATTAACTATATTATATATATTTTTATGTGGCCCAATTCTGCTTCACTTGATAAGACCCAGCCAAACCAAAAAGTTGCACAATCATGATTTACTGGCACAATCATGACTTACAGGCATCTGGCAACATTTGTAGTTCAGTCATTTTTTAATATTTTCCTGTGGTCTGGTAGAAAACAGGTGGTGAAAAAGAGAAATCCAGCAGTCCTGAAAGAGAAGGAAAAAATGATGGGGCAAAGATGAGCTGGAGCTGACTAAGGGTGAGTACAGGTGGCCACAAAATGGCTCACTTTGGGTTGTATTGGCAACTGAGAAAAAAAACTAAGTCATGACATTTCACCCAGAAAAGAAAACATGAAGAATCAGAATGACTGATTTCTTGCTAATAAGAAAATATATTGAACAGCTTTGTGCAATGGAAGGGAGGAAAGGTTTTGGAAGGGTTTTGTGGTGGCAACGAGCATAACCATGTGGTTGTATCACAACTGTAGCATCAAAAACGGAGGAGAGGAATCTATTTGTATTTCCTTCCAATATGCTTCTTGAATTGACAACTCAGTAGAAACTGTTTTCATTATATACATCTACACCTCTACACATATGCCCCCACCACTTATATAGTTTAACACTAAAATTTAAAAACTGACCACAATTACATATTTATTTGCTTGTTTGTTTATTTATTAAACTCCTTAACTGCCCATCTCCCTCACAGAGGGGCTCTGGACAGTGTACAATTTACTCAATACAATAAAACCGAATAATTTAAGATTAATTTTTTTAAATGTGAAACATTATAAAATTGCAAGAAATGGAAAGACCCAAGATGGGGAAACTGAGAGTTGTTAATACAAGTATGGAGATGGTGTTCATGGGACCAACCAGTGTCATGGTTATGTGTGCCCTGATATCCCCATACAAGGCTATGTAGCCAGGATTTGACCCCTTTGTGGAAGGTCAGAAGATTGGGGGCTTTCCTCACCTCTGAGAGCAGGATGTTCTACAAAACAGGGGCACTGGCAGAAAAGGTCCTCTTCCTTGACCCCCACCAGTTGGAATTCTCCAGTTAATGGGTTCTGTAGCATGCCTTCCCTGTCTGAATGAGTGGGATGGGCTGATGTGATGGGGTGAAGCCGATTCTATAGGTAACCTGCTAAATTACAGATTAACAGATTAACAGAATTGGAAGGGACCTTGTAGGTCATCTAGTCCAACCCCCTGCTCAAGCAGGAGACCCTACACCATTTCCAACAAATGGCAGTCCAATCTCATCTTGAATGTCTCAAATGTTGGAGTTCTCACAACCTCCGAAGACAAGTTGCAAGACTTTCCAGAGGGAATGGACTAGCTTTAGTTATTTATGCTCTAGATAACCATGGACATTATCCAGGCTAGAGAACTCCAATCCTATCCAAAGAATGAAGCTTCCTTTTAATGTAAAATAGTAGCATCAGATGATGTCACCCAGATCCTGACAGGTGGTGGGAAAGACTCCAATCTCGTACTAGGAGAAGGATTTCTACACAGTGTTGAAATAGATAGTTTAGAAATCAACCCAGTCTAAGGGAGGTTTCTGTGGTGTAGTAGTTAAGGTGCAAGACTAGAGAGTGGGAGCCTATGAGTTTTCATCCTCCCTTAGACACAGAAACTGATTGGGCGATTCTGGTTGCTCCTTAGTCCAACATACCTCACAAGATTTTTATTGCAAGGGATGTAGGAGAAGGGAGCAATAGGTATGGTATCTTGGTTATACAAAATAAAAGTGGGATATAAATCTAATAAACAAACATGAGAACCTTTTCCTGAAAAATCATGCAAAGGTCTTACATATATGAAAAAACGAGTCTTCCCAGAAATACATCCAGTGTGTGCTTAAGATCACTGTTTTGTGTTTCAGTCATGGGACACGGCAGAAAGCAACAATACCATGAGCGATGGCAATTATGTTACTGTGGCAATTGCACTCCACATTGCAGCTTTGCCCACACCACATTAAACAATTCCTACAGGCATGTCCTCTGTATTCTTCTTAATAGCCAAACAATTAATAGCAATCAAACCAAACCTGCAAGGCAACCAATATTTTGGACTCACCTCACAATCACCATGGCAGCTACGACATTTGACCAAGTTTGTACTCAATTTATAAGTGGCTCGTTTTGACTGGATCCTGTCCACATGCTACTTGAAACGAGCTGGATTTTTTGTTTTTTTTTGACATTTCTGTGCTAGAGTCAGTCTTCTGGGATGTTTCATTTTTAACAAAAACATAGATTATATTACTGCCAATTTGGTTTTTAAGGCAATTATGCTTAAATATGCTTGTGCTTTACGTTAATTTTTCCTCTGAATTTTCAGCTATCATCTTCAATCAACAAAAGCATTCCAGAATGATGTTGATAGCAACTGTAACCATGTGATTTTTTAAAAATCCTAAAGCTAAAATATGATTTTCAGTGCTAACCTTGTATATGTGGTTATGCTAAGTTCCCAGTCAGGTTTGGCAAACATTCAAGGAAACCTGGGAACTCTAATTCTTCAAGGTTTCATAGATAACGAACACAGGATTGGATAGATGGATGTCCTTGCAAATTGCTTTGCACTTATTTCTGGGTGAAATTGTTCTTGTTCCATTGATTTATTCTTAATTATATTTAGCCTAGGCTATACCTTTCCATTCAAACCTAGTGGCCCTTCCTGCTAAATTACCTATTCTGGTATGTCAGAAGAGAAGAAAGTCTTATTCTTTTGGGATGACAAACACGTGGAAATCTCTACAGATTTAGCTATGTTCTGTACTATTTGAAGGTAGTTTAGGGTCCATAGCCTCTAAATGTACATGTATTTTTTATATGCCATTATAAAGCTTGACCATTTAACATTTGCATATTTATGTATTATTCAGTTGTCTATGCTATATATTTTGTCCTCATGCTTAACATTTCATTTACATTATGATATGATCTATGGCAGTGTTTCTCAACCTCAGCAACCTTAAAATGTC
Source organism: Pseudoxenodon macrops (assembly GCA_032467955.1). Taxonomy (NCBI): domain Eukaryota; kingdom Metazoa; phylum Chordata; class Lepidosauria; order Squamata; family Pseudoxenodontidae; genus Pseudoxenodon; species Pseudoxenodon macrops. The sequence continues at coordinate 10,982 of JANHFT010001872.1, read as the reverse complement.
TGGATTTCAATTCCCAAAATTTTCCTAGCTAGTATGGGGAATAAATCATCTATCTACAGATGGTCCTTGACTTACAACCATTCATTCAGTGACCATTCAAAGTTACAACGGCACTGAAAAAAAGTGACTTACAATTGATACACTTACAACCATCACAGCACCCCCATGTTCATGTGATCAGAACTCAGGGCTTTGGCAACTGCCAGATATCTACGACAGTTACAGTATCCTATGGTCATGTGATCACCATTTGCAACTTCCCAGTCAATTTCTGAAAAGCAAAGTCAATGAGAGAAGCTGGGTTTGCTTAATGACTATGTGATTCAATTAAGTTCAGTGATTCACTTAACAACTGTGGCAAAACAGGTTGTAAAACTGGACACAATTCACTTAAGAACTAGTTTGGACTACCTCTGAGTCTGTGTCTGTCTGTCTAGCTATCTAGCCATCCATCTTCTCTCTCTCTCCAATGCATCCATTCATCCTTAGACTTTATACAGATTGATAAGAATGCCCCAAATTATCTTTGCTTCTTAGATCTATCACTCTGACCTGGTTGCATTTACTGCATTAGCTCCTCTGGGCAGGGACAGGTCTTACTTAAAGTGTGTGTATGTGTGCATATATATGTGTGTGTGTGTGTGTGTCAGTTGTGAAATCCATTTTTTTTTACTACTAGTTCTGTGGGCATAGTTTGGTAGGTGTGGTATTGGCTTGGTGGGAATGGCAGGAGAAGGATACTGCAAAATCTCCATTCCCATCCAACTATGGGGACAGCCAGAGGTGGTATTTGCTGGTTCTCCAAACTACTCAAAATTTCAGCTATGGTTCTCCAGAACCTGTCAGAACCTGCGGGATTTCACCCCTGGTGTGTATGTGGTGTGTGTGTGCATGTGTGTGTATCATACTTATGATCAATGCCATGTGCATTTAAATCAGAGTGATTCTATTTGTGATGCTTCATGTGCAAATGCTTTAAATCAGGATTGAATGTCTTTTTATCTTATATTCTATGAGCCACTGATTCATGGCATTAAGTTAAATCCCTGAACTGGTGCTTCTTGGTGCATATTATGCATGCCATGCTGGATTAGCATTGTGGTTAAAAAAGAATGAAAATAAAAACGTTTTTTTTTATTTTTTTATTTTTGTTTATCCCCAAGCATAGTTTTTTACAGCAATTTTAATCATAATTAATAATTATATACTAGAAATATAATATGCAAGTATAATGAGAAATTTGAAAATTATTCCTTCTCTCATGCTTGGCCAGTATTCTCATTCACCAATATCAAACATAAATGAATATTTGAGAATTTCTGATTGAGAACTACCTAGAAGCAAGCTGGTCATGCCCGATACATCTGGATACTTTTTATGGTTCTTTTTATCTATTACAGGACAAATATTCACATTAAAAAAAAGTCTGCATGGGTACTTGAATCCTGATGATTGATACATGTTCAGTTCTTAGCTGCAGCTGTTCCTTTTTACATGCCCAGGGAGTACAGCCTGCTTTTCCAGTAAATGTTCAGAATATATTTACCTATATATCATGATGCATTGTAGAACAACAATTTTTGAAGCAAGGTTCTTCAAATGACTTTTTCCCCCACCTGTGGCATTCTGTTTACCTGGTTGGGTAAGTTGATATTGACTTTTTATTCATGTCTTGTTTGCCACTACAATTATTTTTCTATTTGTGATATATATTCTTAGATGATCACAGACTGTCCAACATTTGGGGGGAGGGGGGGAATGTGGTCAGCCTACAATTTCATGTTCATTTTGGTTACATCAGTGTGCACTAACCTTCTCCCAAAGAATGGTCCAATATGTCACAGAGATGTCTAGTTTATTTTAAAAAGACAATCCAAATTCCATAAAGACTATGCATTAAGTAGTACAATTTGTGACAAAAGCGAGTTTTTGAAAAATAGATAAACCTAAAGGGCAGCTGTATATAAATTGTGTTCTCACTCCTTTGGGTGGTCTGTGCCTTCCTCAATGCTGGGTCCTCTAGTGGGGGCCTGGGAGTTTTGCACACTATCTTAGCTGTGTTCTCTTAGCACTGCTCTCTTCTGGACAGAGGGCTCTGCTGTTGTTCTTGGGATCAATTCTGTAATTATAAGTGAAGGTTCTGCAGCAGACTCATTTTGCTTCTGGTAGTTATGCTCGGCACCCTACAGAGAAGATTTTGGTTGCAGACCGCTGTTCCTATAATCCTGCAAAAGGCTAAAAATCACAGGTCATAAAATGCAGGCTTCAGTAAAAGATGAAACTCCAAATCCTACTAAGACAGAAATGCAAACTATTAAAGCACTCTGAAAGATATTCCAGTGAAGTGACGCAAGATGATGCAATGCCATGCCCAAAACATAGTTGCCCCTACAACTACAAAAGCATAAGATTTGCACAGGAAATTATATACTTCAGATAGAATTGGCAAGGCTGCCCCTAATCTACATGACACTACTATAAATTCTGAATCACCTGCAAAGTCAATAAGTAATTAGCCAGGCCAACTAACCGACCATGAACATATGTAGGACTATACAGTTCAAACCAAGGAATGTAAGGAATCAAACACCAGATTTCTTCCTAGATAGCAGTGAGAAGGTCTCTGTGTCTGCGCTAACATACACTACTAATTCTGACTTGACTGTCTTATCTATGACTGTCTTATCTAGTATTTGTTAACTTTCTATGTTCCAATTATAGTTGAGTGTGAGCATTGTACTTCGTTTCTTGTTTCGATAAATATGAAATATTTCATAATATAATCTCCAGATTTTCCCATTTTTGCCTTGGGAGAAACGTTGCAGCATGCCTTTGGTTAAAGCAGTGCCTATACGTTTGTCCTGAAAATCAGTCCCAAGCAGCAGCAATCAAGATATAAGACAGAACACGCATCTGAAACATCATTCTTCATGAAGATCCATATATGGTAGCAGTTTAGGTTTTAGAAAGGAAGAACGATATGAAAAACAAGGGATTTGTTTTCTCAGGCCTCCATTTTTTAATATTATGACTTACAAAAGGTAGTATAGGAAGTTATATTCTAGTTGTCCCAGTTATAAGCATTCAAGGGTAAACTTTCCATAGCTATAAGTAGCTGCTGACATTATTTCACAGGCAAAGATAAATAAGCAACAGACTTGAAAATATAAAAATGGAAGAAAAAGTGTGCCTCACTCTGGCTTCTGTCAGCTCCACCCCAGCTGAAAAAGCAACTGTAACAGCATACGGGAGAAGAAAAATCTAGTAAACAAGACAAAACATACATAATTGGAAACAGGTCCCAGACAGTGCTATGGAATGGAAGGTAACCAAAAGAATGGGACAGTTTGAGAGATTTTTAAAACACTAAAAATCTGGGCAAAAACCCAAGGGAATCGAATAAAAACATCAGTTCGCTTACAAAAGTAAATAATGAAGGAAAAGTAAAAGAGGTAAAGGAAAAACAGATGCAAATCCAGACAGCCCATAAAGTGGGGTGAAGAAAAAAAGCTCAATATGAAGAGAGGTGGGGGAATGCAATATATTTTAAAAACGAACATATATGAAACTGAAAGAAAAACAGCCACCTGGATCAAATAATAAGTGCTTCTTCTCGTCTCTCCCCCCCATGAGAATTTCATGCAAAATTCTTAGAAATCCAGGTTTGCCTTTGATTTTGTAGTAACACATAGACACACATAATGCAATGTCAGCATGCATGCCATACGTGCTACAGATATTTTTAATTCTACCTTCCCAGTTTGCTTTTTGGGCTACAGAATAATATAGGTTTGACTTTCCATAAAAGAAAACTCTGTTTCTGAACTCTGCAGGATGTTTTATGGAACAATATTCATTATATTGCAATTTTATTACATAAATAGGTAAGGTTAAAGACATAACAAACAGGTGCACATCACCATCCTGGCGCTTTCCATGTTGTTACTTTGTATTAGAAACAGAAACAATATGAAGGGGACAGAAGCTATTTTCAGACAGTGATATATTGTGGAATTACCATGGCTCTGTCACTGACATTTTTCACAAGTTCCAAATGAAATTTTATTTATTTGTAAGCTTCCCATGTTTCCCAATTGCGTTTAATAGATTATTTCCTGGTAGCTTATTCTCTAATACCTAAAAAAAAAACCTTTGGGACACAGATATCATTATAATTTCTGACTATGTTCCTGTGAAATATGTTGTTGTGTTTAGAAAAAAAGTAAATACATTTTAAAATGGTCTTTGATTGCATCTTTGCTGAAAGATAAACAATGTACTAAGCAGAGGAAAATAAATGGCAAGAGGTTTTTTTAATGTTAACCCTGAATTCATTACATCAGTTCCCTTGTTATAGGATACACTAAAGCATTTTTCTAGGCTGGATTATTGTATAAGGTTTTTACAAAGAAGCAGCAGATTTGGACAGTAATTAATTTATAAAGTAAGAAGGTGCCTGTTTTAGGGTGCTGTATGGGGTTAATGGGACTTTGACGAACAGGATTCACATAAATAAAGGGGAAAGGCAAGGGTGTATCCTGGCCCTATTATTATTTAGTTTATATATCAATAACTTGCCAGGGTTAATGAAGGATCCCATGGTACACATGCCGATGAACACTTACTGTAACAACTTGCTTTATGCTGATGATATGATTTTATTATCATATTCACTAGTAAGATTATGTAGGCTATTAAGAAGATCCAGCTCTTATTGCCAGTATAACTCCCTAATCATTAGTAAATCTAAATAAAAAATAATGGTGTTTGTAAAACATCATCAGAGACATAGGTGGCAATTAGACGGTGAACCAATTGAACAGGTTAACACCTTTGTATATTTAGGCGTAATTGTTTCCAAGACTGGATCTTGGGTTTGCCATCATCAATGGAGTACACTTAGAGCTAAATCCCATTTGAATTTACTGCTTAACTTAAAGAACCATAGTTACCGGTGTCTCTAGCCCTATTAATTATATAAAGTATATAAAGCTAAGGTTATCCCTATGCTCTTGTATGGAGCAGAGGTTTGGGGTCTATACTCAACCACAGCCCTAGAACAAACACACTACCAACATCTGAGATGTATTTTAGGTGTAGATCCAAAAACACTTGCTGCAGCAGTTAGAACTGAATTGGGAATTCATACAATTCAGGCACTATCCAAAATTAGAGCATATAACTACTGGTCCAAAGTCAATGAAATAGAGACTGATAGATTCCCCAAGTTATGTCTACTAGAGCAAATAAAATTACAATCACAAATCTCTTGGATCACCAAACTAACAAATTTTGTAAGAAGGTGTGGCCTTCCTGTCTCTTGCATAACAGGAGAACAATTCAAAAGAAGAGCTGCCCAAAGAATTAAGGATATAGAAGCACAAAATGATATAGCTATCCTTCGTAAGGTGAGTAACTCGAAATGACTGAGCAAGTAGACAGCTATTTGAAGTTACAACTGCCAAAACAACATAGGAGATACTTACGTGAGCGAGATTCAAACAGCTTGACACAATGGTAAGGTATGGGTGATTCCATTCTATACCCTACAATGAGCGTCTCTGCATTTGCAGAGCAGCAGAGGTAGAAGACCTGGCTCACATCCTATTTGATTGTTGCTTGTATAAGGTGGTGAGATCCAGGTACCTTGGTCTATATACCAAACAAATGACCCATTGGGATCCCCATATCAAAATAACTTACTTTATGTGCTGCCAGAACCTGAAAATAACATTTAACACAACACGGTACTTAAACAAAATGGTTCGGTTGAGATCTGCATACGTGGGACTGATTGGGGTAGATTGTAAGGATGACACCGAAATATAATTTAATCTATTTAATATTTATTCTATTCTATTCTAATTTTTATTTTATTCTATTTTATATATTTATGTATTAAATTATATTGTATCTTATCCTATAACTATTGTATTTTACCCCACTCTTATTTTAAATTGTTTGTATAGGATTTTATTGGTGATATGTGTTTTAACCTTGTGCTTTGATATGACCTATAGGCTAATCAATAAAGCTATTATAACATAAAGAAAGTCAAAGATCATTAATTCATAATTAATCACATCCATCTCCAGAGTCTTACAGATGACTTCAATCTCAGTTAAGTATAAATGTAACAAACTATACATTTCCCAAATAAATTTTTTATTACATTCCACCAAGCAATTCAACTAGGAAAAGGCAGAGAATTATAGTATGCTACTAGCTTTTAGACTTAATTAACCAATGTAATATTGTACTGTCTATTTTCAATTCAAATAGGTGGTATATACAGATTCCAAAGATATTAAGTATTTTGAATTAGAAAGACAGAGAGATAGCAGGAGTAACACTTTATGCCAACTGAAAGCCAGTCGGATCCAGGTTTGTAAATTATGTACTTCTAATTCTTTTTAGTAGATGTAAAGATGTATTTTGTTTCACAAAAAGTTACCACATTTATCACAGCATCAGATAGCAATAGCACTTAGACTTGTATACCGCTTCACAGTGCTTCACAGCACTCTATAAGCGATTTACAGAGTCAGCATATTGCCCCCAACAATCTGGGTCTTCATTTTACAAATCTCAGAAGGATGGAAGGCTGAGTCAACCTTGAGCCAGTATGGATCAAACTCCTGGTTGTGGACAGAGTTAGCCTGCAATACTGCATTCTAACTATTGTGCCACCACAGCTCAGTGTTAGGATTAGGTCACTAATCTCTCTTCACATTTTCACTTAAAAGAACTGACATTATAATTAAATCTGCAGAAATGGAGAAGATCTTCAACCTAGATGATTTTCCAGAAGATTGATGCAAAAAGTATATTGAGTTTCTATCTCTTACTGAGATATATAATGAGGCAAATACCATAGTTATTTCTAAACTGAGCAAGGATCCTATTGTGCATTCTGATTATAGATTTACTTCTTTGATAAATGTGGATGCTAAAATTTTAAGAGCTACTTTGGCCTTTTAGTTACCGCTTGTTCTTTCAGTAGCTGTGCAGCCTGCTTTGGCTGGATTTCTACAGAGCTGTCAGGCTTCTGATAATATCAGATCCTTATTCTAATTCCAAAATAAACAAGGCCCAGAAGTCATAATTCCTTTGAATGCTGAGAAACCCTTTAGAATAGTTTCTTGTAAGTTTTTGAGATGTGGTTTCATTTATTTTTTTGGACCAAGATTTTATATTTGCTTTGATATGATTTCTTCAAAGCTTAAGCATCCTCTCCTTTGTTAAATGTATGTCCATGTCAAGATATGCCTTTTTTTCTCCTTTGCTTTTTAATTTGGCTTTAGAATTTTTCACTTGCATATATATATATATAATGCTCACTCATTCAGTGACTGAATGAGGGGTACTTACAACCAGTCCTCATAGTTGCAACTGTTACAGCATCTCCACAGTCATGTGATTGCAATTCAGATGCTTGGCAAACAGCTCACAATTACTTTGTTGCAGTGACTGGCAGCCACGTGATCACTATTTGCAATCTTCACTGCCGGTTTCCAACAAGCAAAGTCAATGGGGAAGTGAGGAAGTGGCAGAAGGCCACAAAGAATAATTACATGATTATGGGACACTGCAACTGCATAGGATTCACCTAACAATGGTAATTGGGACTGCCAAAACTGCTGTCGATATGTCAGTGAAGCCACATAATATCACTCCACACAATCACATCACTTTGCAGGAATTCAGGGTCAGCCATAAAGAACTCAGATGCCCATACAGTAATGTTCAGTGTTTAGGGAACAAGCAGGGAGACATTGAAGTCCTAGGGCAGGTATGATATTGTTGCCATTACTAAAACTTGGTGGGATGGACCCTATGATTAGAATGTACAGCTAGAAAGATATAAACTGTTCAAAAAGAACAGACCCAACAAAATAGGAGGGGAAGTTACATTGTATATCAGGAATCACTACACCTCTACAGAAATAACAAATAACACAATAAAAACCCTCTTGAATGCAATGGCTTGACAGTCCGAAAAAGAAATTTAGGAAGGACCTGCCCTAATTGACCACCCAATTATTTAATTAATGGTAAGAGATTTATACTTTCAACCTTGTGACATTCTATTAATGAAGTTTACAATAAAGTAGAATTAGCTCATATGGCCATGTTTGCTGTCTGGTTGATTTGGGAGGTCTGTCAGAAATTGACAGAACATGCATACTAGATGTATTGTTTATGAATGGAGTGGAATGTCAATGCTGGAAACATGAAAGAAGAAAATGTAGTTGACTTGTATTGCTTAGAAAACCAAAACAAAGCCATGATAGGATCAATGATGATCCTATTTTGGATACACTATGCCTTTTTGCTGACACCAGGATTGAATCGTTGATGTTTTATGGACTTTGTTTATAGATAAGGGATACTGGTAGAATATGGAATGAAGAGACAAAAGTTTATAGAGGGTGAAAAATTACTAAATTTGTCTATACATCTTGTAATGAAGCTTGGAAATCACCTCTTTATATATTTATTTTCATTTATTTATTTGTATTCCACCTTTTTTATTTTTACAAATATCTTAAGGCAGTAAATATATCCAACATACCGTCCTCTTCCTATTTTCCTCATAACAACCTTGTGAGGTGAGTTGGGCTGAGAGAGACTGACTAGCCCAAGGTCACCCAATTGGCTTTCATGTCTAAGGCTGGACTTGAACTCACCATCTCTTGCTTTCTAATCTGGTGCCTTAACCACTAGTCCAAATTGGCCTTCTCTTTATCATATTCTTTTCTATTTTTCTTTCTTCCTTTTCCTTTTTGCACTTTTTCTTTTTTCTTACTATTCTTTCTTTTTTCTTTATGTTTTAATTTTATTAGTTTTTACTGTTGCTATCAAAATCTTTCATAAAATAAAATAAATAAAATATCAAAAGATGTCACATAATCATCAATCTGTCTCCAGGCTTGGTACTGAAAGTTGTGATTCAGGAAAAGGAAGCAGCTGCTTCAATGAAGCACCATGTGTGCCTTTACATGTTTTGAAGCAGCTTTTTTGAACTGAACTGAGACAGTCCTAAAAAGTGGGTATCACAGACATTTAATAAGGGGTGGTTGTAACTGCTTTGCTAGAGGCAACTCAGGAACTGGAACAATACCTCCTATGATTTGTCCTAGGATTGTCACATTTTAGAGTAAAATTAACAGATTAATGAATACAATTCTGGATGTATCATTATGTATTAAACAAATATAGGTTCTTTTTGGTTATGGAACATTTGGAATATAGCAATATATCAAGAGCTGTGGGATACAGGGATGCTGTCTAGAACATTTATTACATGTTAAAAATGCCAGGTTTTTGAGATGTAAAAGAATACATGAGATATTAAAAATGGACTAAATCTGAAGTGATTTATCTTGGTCTAATTTTTTTACATCTCAAAAACAGACTTTCTTTAATCTACTGTATAGGAGATGTGGAAGATGAAATCTTATTTAAATAAATCTTTCTCTCTTTTGGCTATAGTGTCAGATATTTTGGTGGTTGTTCTACTTAAAAGTTCATTTTCCAGCCTTTCTCCTCCAACTGTGATATTATTAAATGTATTGTGTGTTTTTCTTAAAGTTAATTGATTTTTTTAAAAGTCTAGTGTTCCTCAACCTGGTGTCTTCCAGATGTGTTGGACAAGTCCCAGAATTTCCAAAACATTTGTAGGATAGCACACCAGGTTAGTAAGGGCAAGTATAGACTGATATGAATGTGATCTGTACTATATCTCTGTTTCTAAGAGCACTTAATGTGTGCATTTCTGTGGGAACAGTGTTTGAAAAGACCAAGAGGCTGCTTGACACCAGAAGTCATCACAACAAAATTTCCACTTTCTTGATCAGAGAAGGACTACATCAGCTTCTCTTCCTAAAAAATAAATAAAAAGTTAACTGCTTATGTCAGCCATATGCTTTTACATCAACACTTCATTCTTAGCTGCTGAAGGAAATGTGGAATCACTTCCAATTTGGCACTAAAAATACCAATTTTATATTGATTTGTCTTACATGCTTTTCTAATGTCTTGATTTAAATGTGTTGGGATTTATTGTTTTTTGGTTTGTTTGGAGACAATCAATTAATATGCTATGGTATAGACATTCTGGCCAAAGAACATTGAGAGCGTCCCTATTTTGTCCACCACAATATATTTTTTTCCATTAATAAGTCTGATGTGACTTTCTCAGCAGCCCGTTGGGTTATACATGGAATCCATTAATCAGTGCAGATCTATTTATCAGGTTATTTTTGTACTACAAAGAGATATAGAAATCTCAATCACAAACTCCTTCAGCTTATCTTCAGCTGTTTTTCTCTTTCTGCATATGCTAACACTGATTGTCAGTCTGAGGATGTTTTCAGATAAAGGGCTTCTGGCATACCCAAATCATTGCTTTTCCATGGGAAAATCTAGAATTACAGTGACATTTGTACACACAATTCTTTTAATGTATATGGTATATAGTCTACTTTTTTCCATCCTCACTGCTGGAGTAGGAAAAGACTGGGCTCCTGATTATACGGACTGTGCTGTATAGATTTAATGTAGTATATAAACCTATCTATTACAATTTATGAACCATGGATATGGCTTGGTGTAATGGGTGAATCCTGCCAATTGTGGCTTATTGAACAAACAGACTTTTGTTAAAAAGCCACACCTTCGTACCTAAATTCCACAGTTGTATATAGGGAGTCAGCCAATCATTACTACAGTAGAGGAGTATGCCCAAGAGAGTAAAATTTAATTACAACTGAGAAAATTTATTCAGAGCATTTACTCAGAGCATCTTGCAATTCCAATAAACGCTCACCTCTTATATAATGTATAGTACCTGAAACATTTGGAAGACACCCTGTTCCTGAGAAGACAAATATTATCTTCTTTTGCAGGTTTGAAAGGAAACTACAGCCACCTATCTCCACAACCTCCATCTCAGACCCACCAACAACAGCCATACCTCC
>JANHFT010001871.1:124220-135056 GCA_032467955.1 Pseudoxenodon macrops | reverse complement strand
CTTTCTTTCTTTCTTTCTTTCTTTCTTTCTTTCTTTCTTTCTTTCTTTCTTTCCTTCCTTCCTTCCTTCCTTCCTCTTTTTTCCCACATTGGAAGATAAGAATAGATATTTTGTTGCAAGTATTGTTTTTCAAGCAGTCACAGATATAGATGAACTCATCAAAAGTGAGGTAATTATTTTTTTTCTGGCCAGGAGAAATTTAACTTTTTTTCCCCCATAGAAGAATAGCCCCAAAATCATGCACCAAATAGTATAGTTCTTACCCACTGTTGGTTGGCTTGGAACAACCTGAGTAGAAGGTTTAGGGGTGAGAGATGTAGTGCAATTTACTCCGTTTTCTGCTGGTGCAGGTTTAGGTTCATTGTGAGCTTCTGAAGGTACATCTCCTTGTTCTGCCTAACAATTCAAAACATTCCCCATAAAATATGAAAAAGGATTTGTGATTAGAGAACTTGCATGAGGTTTTTACTTTCAACATGTACAGATTCCACCCATAACAAACGCTGGTATTCCTGTACTAAGATTTATTCAAATTGTTCCTTGTTAAGAAAATTGTACCTCTTCTCATTTCCCCATCAAAAAAGGCTTGCATAATAAAATAAATCCAGCTGCCTTTATTACTGTTCCATTCTTCTTATTACTTACAGGGAAATGGGGGAAGTTTTTTTTAAAAAAAACTTGAAATAAAAAAACCCTATCATTTTAACAAATAAATAGGAACAACCCAATTTCAAAATGTATATATAATTAAATGTACAGAGACCCCACTTGGAAAGCTGCAGAATCTATTATAGATCATGTTGGTTAAATATACCAACGTAATTTTAGCTGAAAAGAATCACCATGTCAATTAACCCTGCCAATGGAAAATGACAGTAACATATATTTTAAAGTCAGTTTCTTTCATTGCTTTTCATCCAAATTTGTTATCCCTGAAATTAAAAAGAAAACCTAGGCTTAGGCATGCCAGGAAGTCAAGATCATCCCATTTCTGCCTACACTAGCTCTGTAAGCTACTATGTTTTAAGGTAATAACTACGCAAATACAAGGACATCAGCAGAATGCACCAGTTACCACTTAACACCATATGACAGAGAATGATTTCTTTTGCTTTCCTTTCAGGCTTGTGTCCCAAAAGTCTGATTACTAATTCACCACTGAGGCACAGCAATAGTTCCCAGGACAGCTCGCCCATAATTATATTCAACAGATAAGCTTACGTAAACAGTACCTCCATCCTTGCCGCATGCTTGGATGACTATGCCTGTACCGTTCAACCTGTTTAAACATTCCCTACAACCTGTACTTCCTTTACCAGCTCTCAATGCCCATGTTTAGAGCTCATTTCTTTTTTACTAGGCACCAATCCTCTCCCCCTTGCTTAAGGTCCTATTTATCGGAGGAGACTGAAGATTCCTGCTACACAAATGGAAGGGGGATGAAGATCCATAGTTACAGAGCACTGCTAAGCAGTTTGCCTCCTTGAGGTACGAAAATTTATATAAGGAGGACCTGTTGCCATGGTATCTTGCTGGATTAGCTTCTCTGGAGGTTTTCATTAGCATTCTTCACTGGTAATAAACTGATGGGAGGGGAAAAGAGACAGCTCTTTTCACCTTTTTAATAAGAAGTATAGGTTGAACAACAGGGTGGGATAAATGAAACTGAAAACTCTGTTTTTGCAGGACTGAGCATTACACACTACGGATAAGATTTTCCTCCCTGATCCAATTTAATACCTCAGAGGATAGCAGGTGTAAATTAGCTCTGACTGTCTATACCTTACAATACATCCAGTCTTTCAAATGTAGGAATTATCTGTTTACATTTCCTCCCTAAAAAATTGAGGTGAGGTAGCTAATAAACAATTCTGTATTGAATTTTGTTTGTTGGCACCTACTGAATAAAAGGAAGAACAAGAAAAAAAGGGAAAGTACAGTACAATAAATAAAAGCTTGGCAGCTTTGCAGATTAAACCAGCTAGCTCATAGAGAGATACGGGCATTTATTTGGCTCTTCATTACAAAGATATTTATTTTGCTGGAACAAAAATGCAGCATCTTAAGAGCTGGAGAGAAGCTGCTTACGGAAACATTGATGTAATGCTGAATTACAGCCAGAGCAATTGTTTGTGGAGGGATCCCTCACCTGGCGCTGAAAGATAACTGCATCTAGAGCAATGCAGCAGATTTATCACACAGTCTAATGCGCATAAAACAAGGCGAGAAAAAGAAAGATGATTTCCTTGTGGATGGGGAATCTTAACACACAGGTGTTCAGACTTGTAGAATTATGACTATGCCATGCTAACTCAAGAATGGTTGATGAAGATGAATAAAACAATTGAGTAGGCGCTTTATCTTTCTTTTCCTAATTTGGGATTTGTTGTGGTTTGCAGTTTTATTTTTGGAAGCTGTTGCATCTAGAAAACAAATGATCAATTACAACAACTGGAGGAAGAAATCTATATGAACAGGGCTGAGAAGTAGGTAATCAGATATTATAGATAGGAGATTTGGGGGAAAGGCTGATTGATTGAGTTATTTGAAAGGTTTACACAGTACACATTGAGATTTATGTCCCTTTTCCAGATATGCCGATTCTGTTTGACTGATCTCTAACTATGACTCAGTTGCCCAAGACCATGGAAACTTTGACCAAACACTAGTTAAACAACTAGCTGCAGGATCTAATATTTTCAACAAAATGATAAAAGTAGTATCATGATGTATACTCCTTTAGTATGTGTGTATGGTGTTAGGACACGTGAGCAAAAGAGATGGACTTTGTGGCACAATGGTATGACACTGCCTTTATTGGTTGCCCCCTTGCCCTCTCACCCAGCCCCTCTGGGGCGCTATCTCTGTTAGAGACAGTTTGTTTAAAGGCATTTATGAGACTCAAGAAGAAAATAATATTTTTATAGAAAACTACTGCACTTAGTATTATTAACAATATTTGTCATTTTAAAAGTTGACAATTATTAAGAAAAGTATTTATTTCCAGTCATAAAAATTAAATTAAATGGGCTGTTCCATGTATAAGCTTTTTTTAATTTATAGAAATTCAAATGTATTTTGTAAAAGCTGGCTCACATATGTAAATCAAAATACATGTTATTGACAGAAACATGCAGAAATATACGTTTTATGTTGGGAATGTAACCTTCTGAAGGAAGGCATTCACTTGTGAGGATCACTTCTCTTATGCTACAGTTTTAGGAAACTGATTCAAAAAAGAAAAAGAAATCCATTCTGTTTCTTATAGTAGCCAATTACATTGAATAAATCCACATTACAAGACATGACGGAATTAGATTTTACCTGCAATGCAAAATGCAATGGCTAATCTTAAAAAAAGTTTCTGTTACTGTTATTATTGGAACATGGAACTGGATGGGGAGAAATAGGCTTAGACTCATCTCAAGTGACTGTGGATCTCGAAACCAACCAAGACTAGGGATAGTTGATGTATGTCTCTGGATAGGGTAATACTTTCCCTTACCAATTGACCCCATACTGTGTGGGTCTCCCTGGAGTCATAGCTTCGGACTGAACGGGTGGAGACCATTCCCAGGACAGCTCTTGTGTGCCTTTTTGGGGGGAGGGGGATGAGGCAGCTTTCATTGCAGTCCCTTATGTCCTTTTCACCACATGGATAGAATATTGTGATATGCTATATATTGGGCTGACCTTGGAGATATATCCTGAAGCTTCAGGTGGTGTAACTTGCACCAACCTACCGTAGGTAGTTACAGGAACATCAAGGTTCACCCATGTAATAGTGTTACGTCCTCATGGTGGACTCCATTAGCATGCCCCGCTGCTGGTTGGTTAAACTGGCGGCGGGAAAATTAAAGCCCTGTCAGTGGCCGGCAGGCGATCAGGGAATCCCATAAAAGCGGCTTCCCTGTAGCCTGCCGGCATTCCGTGTTGCCTCCACCAAGGATCCGATAAAGGATGCTGACTGTTCCTGCGACTCGTGTCTTTCTTCCCTGCACGATCAAACAAATAGTATGACTATGGAGATTGCAATGGCCGCCGCCAGTTAGGTTTTGGGGACAAGCCAAAGTACTCATGTCTCCTTTAAAAACGTACATTAATTAGAGTCTGGATATACCTATGCTTGCCTTCTCCAAAGTGAATCTACTATTTAGAAAGCCCCCACAGAGTCTGACCACTGAAGGAATATACTTTTATTAGATGGGTGTCCCTATAAATTATTTAAATAAATAAACTTTGACCCAAGATTTCAGACTTCTCAGTGATATACTCCCTGTCCTTCTGGAAGCAAATAAGCAAGCAAATAAATAAATAAATAAATGTTTGAAATATTAGTTTATTCAACAACATCACTGAGCAGTGTGTGTAAATTGAAATGTCATCACTTTGAATTATGGAATCTGTCCACTGTAGAACAAGACCAGCCACATGAGTGACTCCACAATTTCCTGCATGTCTTTTGATTATCCCAATCTGTAATCTGTAAAGGAGCAACTCTCAATGTAGGGAATGCAACTTAAGAAAATATTAAAAATTGACTTGTGTGGATGCCCTTTACAATGTTACATTTTTTCCCCTACAGTCTTACAGCATCAAGCAGTATGCTTAACTGACCCCTCTGTTACTTTATCAAATCCCAATTCTTACCTCCTTCTTTATTTCTTCCTCGTCTTCTAGAGTCAGTGCTGCCAGTTGTTTTGCTCTCTGCTCCATCAGGTTTACGTATCTGATTGGATTGGATAATGCCTCAATAACATCTGCAAATGAGGGAGAAATTTAGAACTCAATGCTGCTTTCTATCGAATAGCGCTGATCTAAAAAACTGATCTGTCATCTTAAAGTTAGGCTTATTTTTTATATTTATTAATCTTCAAAGCCAGTTTAAAGAAAATAGGGGGCCTAATGCAACTGGAGGAGGAGGAAGAGGAGTTAAATTCCAGGTTTGACATAAAAAGCAGGGACGGGTGCAGGAAAGAGCAACATCAGTAGTTTACAAGGAAAGCACAGCAAAATTAAATCAAGGAACACAGTTCAGAGTCCTCAAGAATTGAGCACCTTCTTCTAGGACTCAGGTTGTTGGGATCAACATGTTGACTCTGTAAACCACTTAGAGAGGGCTGTAAAACACTGTGAAGCGGTATATAAGTCTAAGTGCTATTGCTATTGCTATTACTCACTGTCTCAAATTCTTAATGCAAAGGTTCAGTGAACAGTAGTTATTTTAGATGCTGACAATATATGACGCTTTCTAAACAAAATAATTGGAAGTTAAATTTCTATTTTATCTTTATAAATTTGAGAGTTACCTGCGTAGGTATCAGGTACGTAATCTTTAACCTCAATGTGTACAAATATGGCTGGCAACATCAAGGGCTGATTCCTTTCATTCCTCAGGCAAATATAATGATAACCTGGGGGAGAAAAACAGTGGGACAGCTACTCTCTCTGGGCTTCCATTTCTCTTACAAGTTAACGAATGCAGCGCTGCAGGCAATAAAATCACACATCACGAAAAACTAATAAATGTTTAACACGAGTAAGACAGTTACCGTTCAAGTTCATGAAAATAAGCTGTAAAGAACAAAGGCCCGTCCATCACAATATTTTTGTATGCCTGAAATGCCCAATGACTCAACTGACTCCTTGTGGCTTCCTTTCATTTGAATGTTTATATTTTGAAAATCACCTTTTGATAAAAAAGCTGGAAAACTGGAACTGGAAAACTACCCGGCAGCCATTTTGTGTCACCACAATGCAATTGCACCCCCTGAGTCCAAAGAGAGTGGGAAGGCCACAGTGGTGGCATTCAACCGGTGTAACAACCGGTTTGCTGAGCACGCACACGGTGTGTTTGAAAACAGCTCTAAAACTTACATTCTACTACAGCCCCAGTGAGTAAAACAGCTCGCTTCACTAACACACATGCCAAAAGCGCGCTCCGCGCACGCACGGTGCATTTGAAAACAATTCTAAAACTTACATTCTACTGCAGCCCCGGTGAGTAAAACAGCTGAAGCGCGGCAATTCCCTCTGCCGTGCCTATCAGCTGGGCTTCAAACAAAGGAAATTTAGGTCAGTACAGCGCAGGGGCGGGCCGACGGGCACACCTGATCGTCGGACTGAACCGCTTCCCTCTCAGCTGATCGTCGGAGCTAGGGGTTCGCTCAAACTAGTCTGAACCTGCTGAATTCCACCCCTGGGAAGACCTGCTCAGCAATTTGCAGCCTTGGGAAAGTCTAGGTTTGTTAGGAAGCTCAAAGTTAAGCTCAAAGAATAAGGCTTACCACTTGCTACTGGAGGACTATAAACGATAGGTAACGTTTGGTGTTTCAGGCTTGCAAATATCTAGAAGCCCTCTCAGAGAAGGGAGAAGTCATGAAATTAGAGGAAGGACTGATAACATTGTGGGCCAAAGAAGGAACTCATCTTAGAGCCAACCTGAAATAGAGATTTAGGGTTGTGAAACCTTCCTTTCCTATATGTGCTTTCCTAAATGATCATGGCCAGTTTTGGGATCAAGGTTTGGTGCCATATCTCCTTCAAACAATTTCCACAGGAGGGAGCAGCAGCAGTCTTGATTGACTGCAGTCCCCCCTGCAGACAGGGGGAAGGTAGCTGATTCAGCTGACTTGGGTCCCAGTAAGCCCTATCATAGCTGTATACTTACATATGCAGGAAACATGTTACCCGAGTTCTGTTTGTCTTCTTTCCTTCTTTCAAGATTAATGCAATAACAAAAACAACAACAATAATCCAAATCTCTACCTGGTCGAATTGCAGATACTGGTAATATCCGATGCCCAATAAACTTTCCTCCTTCTTCATAAGCAGCTATCCTCAAACATGCTAGAGAAGGCAGGACCACCTGAGGAGAGATATTTTTTTTAGTGTTTTATGGTGGACTACAATACACAGAGTTGGAATAAGAAGCATTTTCACAGAGATATTTCTGGAAACTGTTAACAGGATTTGAATAATACTTGGAAAATACACAGTCTGAGTCTTTGTCTAAATTTTCTCTCAGTCATTTACATACAGAGAAAAATTACCCTTGGGAACGGCATTCTTGGCAATTATATAAGCATGTCCATGTAGTAGTTTTCTTGGCAACCATACAGAAGCGGTTTGCTTTTTCTAGGATTTTTTATTTCTGCTTTTCAATCTAGTCTATACATCTGAGATTTCTTGGTGGTCTCCCATCCTAATGCTAATCAAATTTCACCCTGCATAACTAACTGAGATCAGCTAAATTCAGCCACAAGAAAGAAAGAAAAAAAAGAAAGATAATCCAAGTCTCTCTTATACTGGAATGAACTGTAGTAAAGGAGTTTTAAAATATTTTAATTAATAAGAAAAGCATCTTTTTTTCCCTCTTGCATGTTTATGATGACAGATAGTCTCATTTAGCAACCACAATTGGAACCAGCAATTCGGTTGCTAAACAAAGTGGTTGCTAAGTGAAACTGTGATTGTGTTTCTGGTCTTCACCTCTGCTTTGCTTTATAGACGCGCAAAGGTCATAAATGTGAGCATTGGTCATAAAGTTAGTTTTTTTATCATTGTCGTAACTGTGAATAGTCACGGAATGAGGCAAGTGTTAAGCGAAGACTACCTGCATTGTCTCTTCAAGATGGTTCTGATCTGATGTCACAATTGGTCTGATGTCACATATCAGAGTCTCAGCAACAGCTGCTATCACATAATTCTTAAGATCTATAACTGACAGCGTGAAGGCAGTGAAAGACTGAAAAGGGATTGTGTGGAATCTTCTGATATCCAGGAGCAGCCCACATCCCATAGAAAATGGCCACAGGATTTTACATGAAAACCTGTGGATGCCAAAATGGCTCAAACCATGTCAAAGCGTTCACGTCAAAAGCAGGAGGACTTGGATGAGCAATCTTCAGCTAATCTCATGGGCAGTAAGAGTTCTCATACTACAAGTTAATTGTTAAAATTCAGTACACAACTACTCTGAGGGGAAAAATGTAAGTATATAAACAATTTGATGTAGCATGCTTGTTAGTTTCATTCTTCTTCTGTAACTCTATTAGCTCAAACGTGTGTATCATTAAACATTAAATGTTTTTTTAAATATTTTGCACCTATAATAGTTGATAATTTCCCCATCATTAGGTTTAATGTAAAGAGACGACTTACATCTGGTTCTCAGAATGCACTTTTCATGTGCCAATCAGTTGCTGGCGCAGAACTGAGCTTAAAAGAACAAGCTTTCAACTAACTTCTTCTCTACGGTTCTGCTTATCTCAGTGTCTGAATGATCTTGGGCATATTATTCTCTCAACATTAATCCCTCCTTTCTTTCTGTATCATGGATATATTAGAATGTCTTACAGACTACATTAGGGCTTACAAAAAAAGTATTACATTTTTCTTTAGGCACTTCTTAATATCAATTCCTCCTCCTTCCTAAAAACCCCTCTTATCAAATATACCACAATATCCTAGAAATATATTGCTTTACATTACTATGATTAGGTTAGGGTTAGGTTTATGATTTTCATTTGTGAATAAACATTTATCCAATAATTTGGTTTTCCTCTAATTATTTTTGTACTGTCATTTTACATGGAATAATTGCTATTTATTGATTTTTTTAAAATGCAATTTATAAAAGTAGAGGAAGAAGTAACATGGAAAAGAAATGGGGAAAAAACAGTAATATCCAACAACTTAATAAATTATAAAATTGTAATACCATAACAAAAATAAAAAACAATAAATAGAACTCTCACCCCCAAATTAATATACTAACTTAAAGCAAAGCAATTAAAATGTAATATATGCTTTTAATCATGTAAAAATAATATATTGAATTGTGCATAGAATTTGCTTGTAAAATATTATGAAATCGTGTCAAAAGGGAACCTATTACAAGGGAAAACTCTCTTTCCAAATATGGGTAAATTACACATTTCGAGATTGGTATCTCCCAATCTCTCAATATAATCCTCTTATCAATTTCTCATGCCTGATATAACAATAGAATGTCTTTCCACCTATTTTTACTTTTTTCAAAATGATAAGCATTCATTTGACTCAGTATCAAAATTCAATCTACATGCCAATAAAACCCAAATATGTCTTATGTGCATTTAAGCCAGAAAATTAAAAGACTTTTTTGTTGTTGCATGTTGACCCAATAAATTGTTAGGAGCCTAACAGAGATAGATAATAACTCTCCATTAAGCCCATATACACTGAAAATTCTCATTCTGGTTAAATATAAATCCAATCATATATTTGATAGTCTGATAAACGAAAGCCTCCTTCAAAAAAAGTCTCAGCTTAGTCTAAAAAAAATATTTGGGAATATGCCACATTAGTTTAAAACAAATAGCATATGAAATAAAAGTATATTCTAAATGTAGGATGATATACCCACGAAATAAATATATGTTTGTGTGTGTGTGTGTGTCATTGAAAATCTATAACTAGATCACTAATAATTAAGTTATCGAAAGACATAGTAATTTGTTTTTGTAAAACTACTAAAAATGATCAAAGCAATGTGTCAATCAAATCTCTTCAAAGAATAAGATATACATGATCTACATATTCTTAAACTCTAAAAATATTTATAGATTTTAAAAATAAAATCATGACTCCAGTAACCTTAGTACTATTACTGTCAATATATAATAAACCCACCAAACCATTGATTTTTCATTTAATGACCCGGTAATTCCCTGTATCGGGATGGCATCAAGGTGACTGAATGGAGGTGAGCATTTCCTGGCCGGATGCCCTTCTTGACACCTACCCGGAGTATGCAGCATATATTTTCACTATGCACCCAGAGAGAAAAATATCTATTGCTACCTAGGATCAAACTTACAGCTTCCTAATTGTGAGGTGACAGCACCACACCACTCAATAGCAATAGCAAACCAATATAAGACACAAAAACATTCCGTCATAAAAAATATCCTGTAAAAGGATAATGTCCTGTCAGCCCTTCAAAGTATGCCATGTCACAAGACTGACATCACAGAAAATACTAAAACCTGACTATGTATTGGTACAATAGCAGAAGCTTTACAATGTGACAGTGTTTCTGCTGCTCTTATACCAAAGAGAGTGAAGTCAGAGCAACTGAAATTTTCTTTCTTCCACTTTCTTGTTTTCTAGGCTGAGCTCAATATTTTTGCTAATGATCACCACACACCTTCTACAAGACTGTCTCTTTTTGCTCCTCGACACCTCTTCATTGTGTAGCTTTTTAAAACAGTGTTTAAACTTAGTAACATTACACATTCTTTTTAATATTCTGGCTTAATAACCTAAACATTGAAGTGTAATAAAATAAATAAAAAAGGATAAGCCGGATTTGATGGCAAAATCATAGATATAAAAATTATGAGCAATCTAATAATAATAACTAGTATACTGTTATACTCGGGTAAATTAAAAGGAAAATGAGTATAAACAAAAAAACACATAAAACAAGAATAAAATAAATGACTTCCTAGGAGACTCTATTTATTTGTTGATTTTTTTAAGAAGATCTGTATGGCTGCCTATCCTAGAGCACAACTCTGGGCAGCTCACAACAACAATAAAACCAGAAACACAATACAAGCCATAACAACTGCCTGAGTCATGAAAGCCAGCTACGGGTGACTTTGAGCTAGCCACTCTTGCTCAGCCCAACCCACCTCACAGGGTTGTTGTTTGGGGAGAATAGAAGGCTGTAAATGTTTGCCACCTTGAGTTATTTGTACAAATAATAAAGACGGTGTCAGCGTTCCAAATATCATCCCTAAAAGGATCAGACTCCAAGGCAAAGCTTTCCTCAAAGTTCTGGTTTAT
>JANHFT010001871.1:112149-124120 GCA_032467955.1 Pseudoxenodon macrops | reverse complement strand
CGTCTACAACTCCACACCATACCCCCTCCCATTTTGCCCACAATATAACATGCATAATAGAATAGCTGAATAGTGTGACAGGCCAAAACGCAAGCCTGACAGACGGGATGTAAATATATAAATAAATAAAAAAATCAAAACGAAGACCTGGTGCCTCAGTCATTCTCCTGAGCTGTCCCAAGGCTCCATAGCTCTTCACTTTCTACGTCTATCACATTCACTATCTGACCCCACTCTTCCCTTCTGTACTTTCATTAGGCAAACAAGTGCCAACATTATTACTAAAGTAATAAAATACTAATAATAATAAGACTGGAAAAGAAGGATCCAAATAAAATGCACCTATGGGCAGCCATACAAGTCTTATAAACAAATTGATCAATACATTCAACTAGTGTAGAATAAATCACATTTTATCAGTAAGCACTTAGGAATCTAAAATTAAAGGAAGAAATCTTTCTTTACAACTTAGGTGGAACAGAATTAAAGCAGACAGAATTTGTAAGTGATACAAGTTGGCAAAATCGGAATATAACAGCCACGCATTCTTCTTTTGCAGAGGGATAAAATGGAAAGACCAACCTTCTTAAACACTATGGCTTCTTCTTCCCATACGGGATTCACAGCATTGCCTTGAGATGTCTTTGTCTTGAGAGCTTTTCTTCTCGTATCCACAGGCAGACCAAACATATCTACTTCGACGTAAGTTCCAACTTTTTTGTCAGAAAGTAACTGCCCAGAAATTACCTAAAAATGAAAGGTTGTGACATTCTATTAATACACCTTTGCTGCAATTCAATTCACACTGATTAAAGGACTTTTTTTGTTAATATATAAAGCTTATAACAAGACAAAATGGTTGGGAGAGTCTAACATCAGTCCTTCACCACAGACTGATCACTCTGTAATTGTCTTGGAAGGAGTACCTATCCAAGGGACCTGTTGGACCCAGCTGGGTTTCAGAAGGAGCTTGGACTCGTTCTTGAAGGTCTGTTGCACAGTTCAACCGGGACCTTGAATTAGATTGAGCCTATGTGGCTTCCCTTAGTTTACAAAAATGTTGAGTGACAAAATGACAAAAAGAAGCATAAAGAGTACCACTGGAGGACAACAAAGGATGACCACACAGGTTAGAGCCTTTATTCAAGGCTAGTTTGTGGTGATAAAACTAGCAGAAAGTGCATATTTGTCTTCCTTTATCAAGTCCAAAAATAGCCAATTAGCAACCCTACGGAGTTATGGGAGACTGTATCCCAATTTGGTAGAACAGAGTCTGTCATTATTTTAGGGCCATTGTGAGGGATATTCTAAACATTTGTTAGATAAAATTGCTCAGATTGGCTTATATAGGTCTGGTTTTGTTAGCTGAGATGAGTTTGAACCTGCTAGTCTCAAGGAAGCAAAGAGACTCCTTAAGGCTGTGAGTTTGACCAGCTATATATTAGACCCATGTCCATTCTTGTTGGAGGCCTCCTGGGAGATGACATGAGATTGAGTCCAAGCAATAGTAAATTCATCCCGGAGAGGGGGAGGGACCTGCTGATGTTTAAGGAAGAGGTGATCCTACATCTCATCAAATAGCCATAGCTGGCCCAACCATGCTGTACAATTTTCATAGGGCCTCCAATCTTCCATTTGAGGGGGTTAGAAGATGGCAATTTAGTGTTGCAACAAATTTTCTTCTTCTTCCACGACTGGTTCCAGTGAATATTCATAGGAAGGGAGACAACTGACCCTTTTTTTGTGGACTCCCCTCAGATAATAATGTCTCCCTACTCTTCTGTATTTCTTGACTACTGGTTCCTTTACTGTTGATGGTTGATCTAAAAGACAGAAGCTATCCACCACTTTTGATATGTTCATTATCGATTCTAGTTATTTTACCTTTGCCATCAGTTTGATCTTCTTTATATTATTAATTATGCTTGTTTTCCTGTCCAAACATGTCTATTATCTCCCTTTTTTCAATTTTGGGCATGATTTCTATTTTCCTGGTTATAAATATCTGAATGTGACTTGTTCAATATGCTTATAACATATGCTTAAAACAAGTAACTTGCATATATGAGATTCACACTTTTAAAAAATATTGGGAATGAGTGCATGAGAAGTTATTTTGGTCTTTCAGGTTCATTATGCTTATAGAATTTAGCAGATGAGCAACTGGATACCTACCTTTACAGACAAAGTGTTTGCGACTATTCCATCTACAATACTTTCCGTAAATGGATCAAAATGCTTGTCTGGTCTTCTCATGAACTCTGGCTTTAGTCTGTATCCACTTTTGCCATTATATTCATACATCCCCATATTTATTTGCATAGACAAATCTAAATGAAAAAAAAAATTGTGTTATGGGATACTACACACAAATATGATAATGGGACAATAGAGAAAGCCTAACAAATTGACAAAAGTATGACACTGAAATTTCACTAAAGGCTTCCTATCCTCTTTAAAAGCTGAAAGTTAATACAGGTAGCCCTCAACTTACGACCACAATTGAACCCAAAATTTATGTTGTTAAGTGAGACATTTAAGTGGGTTTTGCCCCATTTTACGACCTTTTTTGCTGCAGTTGTTAAGTGAGTCACTGCAGTTGATAAGTTAGTAACATGGTTAAGTGAATCTGGCTTTCCCATTGTTTTTGCTTGTCAAAAGATTGCAAAAGGGGATCACGTGATCTTGGGACACAGCAACGGTCGTAAGTATGAGTCAGGTGCCAAGCATCTCAATTTTGATCACATGATGATGGGGATGCCAGAAAAGTTATAAGTGTGAAAAATGGTCAGAACTGACTTTTTTCAGTGCCGTTGTAACTTTTGACGGTCACTAAATCAACTGTTGTAAGTCGAGGACTACCTGTATACTGAAGTCTGTCTGTAAAAATAACAAGCTAATTTTCCATTCAATATTATAATATTTTAAGCTTATCTTCAGGACTATTCACAAGTTTTTTTTAAAAAGCCCTTAAAATGATAGATACTAGATTTTTATGTACATATACAGATGTATATTGGCTATTTCTGAATATGCTCAGCAATAACAGCACTTAAAGTGCTGTGACGTTTGCCTAAAGTGCTCTGAATAATCATAAACCTATTTATGCTGCTCACTGAATCTGTGCAAAACAGCACGGACTAAAACCAGCTGGATGAAAAGACCTCTTAGTCTTTGTCCGTGGTCTGGTTACATTATGTATTGAAATTAAAAACAAAACAAAACCATTATCCCCTCCACAGAGCTGAAAGAGATTCTGTTTAAGTTCCAGTCTAATTTTTATTTAGATGAAAAGGAAGGAGAGACAATGTCACTTGCCTCACTATACGTTTGTCAGTTGTAACAAAGCAGAAGTGAGGTAGTCAGGTGCTAGAAACAAATATCTCTGATAATTAATAATTGCCGACTGTGCTGCCAATCTCATTAAAACCATGGGCCACTTTTTAATAAAGCAGCTAGCGCTTTCATTTTGATTTCACACCAACTGATCTTCTTTGGAAAATACGGATTCATAGCACTGACTGGGTAATACAATTCTGAACTGGGTTAATGAAAAGCTTTCCACATTATCATGTCTGAGATTCAGAAGGGAACAGAAACAAATGAACAATCACTTGCTAATATTAATTTCCTACTGCCTATAACCACGTTTTTCACTGTTCATATTCATAACCTTATTATGTTTTCTCAGATATATTGCTGTTATTAAAATATGTTCCTCATTTTAATATCACTATAGAGCTAGGACCAAAAAATCCACCAAAGAAACCTTGAGAATACCAACCCATGTAACGAAATATATGGTAATTATGATTTGCCTAAAAGGTTTCTATTAATGCAGATTACTTATTCATGCCAAGGAAGCAATTCAGAATGGGTTGTGAATATGTTTGCTGCCAGTTCGCTCAGGCTCACGCTGCGCATGCGCGCACGAAGCAATAAAAAACTAGCTTCTGTGCATGTGCAAAAGCAAAATCCAAGATGGCGGCATCAACGGAGACACCGATGGAACTGGCTCCGTGATGTCACCGTGGAGTTACTACCAGTTCTATATGCATGCCACTCTTAGTATCTTTAATTTTTCACAAACTTGGTATTTCATTATTTACTATTCTTCCTTATCAGTAAACATACAGTAACATAGATCTTACCTACAGTTTGGAAGTTAAGAGCCACCATTTGACAGCCTGCATTCCAGAACAGCTGAGGCATGTAATTTGAGGAATCAACACGTGTCCCTTTTGGGTAAATTCGGCTCAGCTGCATTTTATTATATCTAAATTGTGAGTGGTTAAGATAAAATACAACCGGAGAAACTACCTACTAGACTAAAAGTTTGCACAACAAATTACTTGGTAATTTTTGAAAGACATGGTGATGCTAGATTCAACCCTGGCTTTTTCTTATCTGTTGCTATTATCATCTTGATAAGTAAGAGTTGTATCTGGCCTTAAAACTATAATAAATTTTATCTGATAGTAGGGATGGAACTGATTCTGAGAACCTTAATAAAACAGGTTCTGATTTGCAAAATGAATATGTTGTTTGCTAGGAATTATTTTGGGAAAGAGTAAAAACAAACAAATTCAAACTTCTTCATTGCCCAAGGCCACTCTATGCATAGCTGAGATAATCAGCACTCACATGTACTCATCCATGCCATCATGTCAGCCTTGTCACTCAGAAGCAACTATATGAACGGGCACTTCTATAAAGAGGTGCCATCATACATGGCAGTAGAAGAGACTTAAAAATGGCTGCCATCATGATGCAATAATATTGGCTTCACAGTCCCACAAAATATTGATTTATAGAATCGGAAGAGCCTTTATGCAATCTGCTTTGTATCTATGACAAGTATTTGTGTCACACATTTAATGTTTTGGTACAAATGAGTTACTGTGACTCTTCTTTATATAAAATATAACAGCAAGAGAGAAAAAGAGTGCTAGAATCCAAGGACTGATCTTATTTTTTGGACAGATCCTGAAAATAAATCTTCAAAATTCAAGATGAATAGATAGATTAAAATATTCTCACCCACCCCCTATATATTTTGGAACAAAATTGTTGTTCACTTGACACAAAACATTATAAATGGGGGCAAGAGGAAGACTATAATCTCACTATTGGAAACATGAAAAGCTTCCTCATATTAGTGGAGTCTTATATCTGAAAATGTCAAGTTTGATTGGCAGCCACTCTTCAATAGTAATTATGTTTCTTATCACCAATTAATGTAGTTGTTTTGATTTTAATTGAAACTGTCATGGAGCAGCAATACATCATCTGTTCTATGCTAAATTTTGTCCACATAGAATCCACTCTGAGGAACTATAGATATATCCACAACATATAGTTGATTACTTTAACTAGGAATGCAAACCTCATTTAGTTCTGTGTTGCTCTTCTAAGTTTTAATTAAAAAGGATGAATACTTTTGTGGAGAAAAAACAAACAAACCCTGATGTATCTATCAACATCGCTTTGCTATCTGAGTACTTATATATAGTGGTGTTGAGTGCATGTTTCTTCAACCTAAATTAATTTTCAGCAATGGTACTCAGCAGCCTCTATTCCTCAAAGCTTTTCTAAGATATTTTTCTCAATTTCAAAGATACTCCACAAACTCGACAGGAGATTTTGTGAGCTGTTCAAGTGCTTTGGTTTCCACAAAGGAAGACATTTCAAAACTCTTGTTCCGTTCTGTAATTCGAAAAGAAAAAAATGTCACAAATTTTAAAATTAAGATTACACTTTATGTTGCTCAACATAAATCAATCCATCCACCATCACATCAAAGCTTTATCTTGTTCATGATTCAGTTCCCAAAGAGGTGAACTAGAAACCCAGGAATCCCTGTAATTAGGAAAAAACATGTAATAGTTTATACTCTGGCAGCAGGAGTCTCTACACTTCAGATATTGAAGACAATAGACAAATCTGTTTGTAGTTTTCAGTACACATTTTTATCTATCTTCCCACCATTTTATATTGGATGTGTCTGGTTTTTAATAATATGACTGGGCAAAACTTACAGGCAACTACATGTATCATCTAGATCTGCAATATTCAAACCTTGTTCCCTTGAGGGTTTCACAGACTCATCCAGAGGTTCAACATGACTATCTAAGGGCTACAGAATAGAATAGAATTCTTTATTGGCCAAGTGTGATTGGACACACAAGGAATTTGTCTTTGGTGCATATGCTCATAAAATATGCATCTGTGAAGTTATGCGGCCTTCATTTCTTTGTTTTATTTCAAAAAAGAATTGTCTGTGACAAGGCATTACATAAATATTATTTGCTACTGCCCTGCACTGATTTTTTCACATTGAGAATGGTCCCTCAGGTATCTCAAGTCTGAAGACCACTAGACCAATGGTTTGCTTATTTTCGAACAGTCTGTATACTGCTT
Source organism: Pseudoxenodon macrops (assembly GCA_032467955.1). NCBI lineage: Eukaryota > Metazoa > Chordata > Lepidosauria > Squamata > Pseudoxenodontidae > Pseudoxenodon > Pseudoxenodon macrops. The sequence continues at coordinate 117,700 of JANHFT010001871.1, read as the reverse complement.
ACATGACAGGAAAATGGATGGCATACTAATTACACCTTGCTGCAAATGATGCCTATGAAAGTTTGATCACTAGATATTTGGAAAGTAAAATAGGCTGTAGAAAATATTGCTATCAAACTGAACTGCAACAGTTGATTTAAAAAAACCAGTAGTACTGGTTAAAAACTTATAAAATGATACACTTGACACATTTTAGTTTGTAAGTAAATGTACAAAAAAACACAGTAATGACCAAAGGACTAGAGCAGATTAATGCTTATTACAGCCCCCTCCTCCCCAAAAGTGCTAATGAATACTAAAAATAGTGAACAATGGCATGTAGGTCAAATAATAGATAATATCAAACCTTTGTAATCCAGAAATCAATAATACATGGGAAATTTTCATGTATGAGAATTGACAGATGTATATTTTGTGGGAATATACACGGAATTTGTTTTATTATTAAAGAGTGCAGACCTGGTGAATTTTCCAAAATCAGATTCACGCACACCCTAGTCACTTCTTATCTTGACTACTACAGCACACTCTACATAGGGTGGCCCTAGAAAAGTATCCGGAAGCTACAATTGGATAAAAATGCAGTGGCCTGCTTGGTTTTGTGCAGATGTGCACGTGTCACCTCTCCTGCAGGAGCTGCATTGGCTGCCAATTTCCTTCTGGGTACAATTTCAGGTAGTGGTTGTTACCTTTAAAGCCCTACATGACTCGGGACCAAGTTGTCTATGATCTCTTCATGGTTACATCCACCCGATCCACTGGAGCAAGGAGGCAGGGAATGTTGCCAGTCCATTCTCCTAAGGTGGTACATCTGGTGGGAACCAGAAGATGGGCCTTCTCCATGGTGGCTCCCTCCCTTTGGAACATCATCCCCTCAGGGATTGACTGGCTTCCATTCTGATACTCTCTTACAAGGCCTGAAGACCTAGTTTTGCCAATAGAGCTGGAGAACTCAAAGTGGGTTGAAGCCCATCAAATGGTTTGTTTGTTTGTTTGATTGATTGTTTGTTTGTTTGTTTGATTGTTGTCATGAGGGGGGTTGGTTATTGCTTTTTCTATTTATCAGATTTTGATTTTTTGTAAGTCACTGAGAGTGAGTGGATGACCATATAAACTCTCCAAATAAATAAATAAATAAATAAATAAATAAATAAATAAATAAATAAATAAATAAATAAATAAGTAAGTAAGTAGGTAAGTAAGTAAGTAAGTAAGTAAATAAATAATTAAATAAATAAATAAATAAATAAATAAATAAATAAATAAATGTAATATGAGGCAGACTGTCATACTGATTAAAATTACAGAGTGCCATGTGAGACAAAAGCATTAAGGGCACAGTAATATAAAACAGAAAAAAAATTGGGGTGGGGGAAACTTGCCTTTACTCTTTCCCTTACAATTGACACATTTTCATTTTGGGATTACCATATACTAATAGCAACCACTAGGAAAATAGTAAAAAAAAATAGCAGAGGGGAGGAGAGGATCACTACAACAACCTACAGAGAGAGGAATTACACCAAATTTACTTCAAAAAATGTTTAAGGAATTCAGCAAAAAATTAGCTAACTCACTTGATATTAAATTGATGGCTTTGGAAAAAAGAATGGGTCAAAGAATGTAAAGATGAAAGAGGAGAAGAAGGGAGAAGTTGAGAAAGTGGAAAGCTGTGTAAAATAAAGTGTCAGGAGATGTAAAACAAACTAATGATAAAGTGGAAATTCTGGAGAATAAGAAGTTGTAAACAGTAATCTCTTTCCAAGAGAAATAGATAATTTGGCTTTAATAGAATTACTGTTAAGAGAGAAGGTTTTGTGTGTGTGAAATTTAGAGTAATTCCAGGGGATTCTGATGAAGATATTAGAGAAAAGGTAATTAAAGCTTTAGGGAAACCCCTTATGAACTTTTTATGTAAAATAGAACAAAATGAATTTATGATTTTGATGATTAGAGAGGATAGATTATAGAAAGAAGAGAATCATGTTGTAACCTTAGAATCAATTTATAATTGTACTTATAACTGCTGTAAAGAAGATTGGAAGCCTTGTCAGGGTTTTTTGTGTGTTTCTTTTCCTTTTTCCTTTTCCTTTTTTCTGTTTCTTGCCCTTTTAGCTTTTTCTGATTTCTTTATTTTTCTTTTCTCCTACTTATATTTATTTATTAACAAAATGTATATGGCCACTCAACTCACTCTCAATGATCCCAGGCAACTTAAAAGGATAAAACTCCAGTACAAAACCAGTATTACTTTTATTCATGTTTATCTTTCTTTTTAAAAGAAAAAGAATTTAAAAAGAATTAGCTAGTAAAAATTTATAGATGGTACAGATAAAGAATTGGCATAAGCACTTATACCAGCCTTCTTCAATTTTCTACTTTTCAGACATTAAGGGTGTCATAATCCCCCAAATTCTCATCCAGTATGAAATATCCACACAAAATTTTTACATACATGCATTTATTCAATGATTTTCCAAAGCAAATAATAACATGTGTCCAGAGTCTTAATAGTGTGATTCATCATTCCCATCTATCACCAATAATAAATTCAGTCAAGTGTAAACATATTTTGAGAAAGCAAATAGAGCATAGTGTAAACATCACAGGCTGCCTAACAGAAAGACTACTGGAAGCTGTAATTCCTATCAGCAATGATCACTGTAATTCAGTGAATGCAGAACTTCATGAAAAAGTAACAGCAAAAGACACAATTCTCTGCTTTATCAAATGAAGTGAAACAGGACATGGCCTCAAATGGTGTTCTGTAAGAAAATGTAATAAAATGTGTTCCCAGCAAGGTGGCTTTAGCAATAACCAGCTGGAACTCTTAAGCATGGACCATTAATTTCTAATGAGTGATTTAAAAATAAGAAAAACAATTTAATATGTGCATTCTTGTCCTGTGTTGTGCCTATAATTCAAAATATTTTGCAAAAAATAAAAGCACCCTAAATCAAACCAAAACTAAAACATTTAATACTTCTTTCCTGGCATTGTGGCATAACACAACACTACCACAGTACTACTTTTAAAAAAATACTTGGAACTTAAACCCACCTTGCATGTCTTATGACTCTTTAAACTGAGAGGAAGAGGCTTCCTCTCTCTTTTTACACTGTTCGTTTGTAAGTGAAAGCATTCCTTAAGAAATTGCCAGAAAATTTCACAGCTGTCTTGTAGGAAAAAAACGGAAACCTTCACTCTTCACAGAGGAACTGCCAAAACATCTCCATGTAACTTGAAAACTAAGCCACTATTAACCAATAGTTGGCACTATATAACTTGTCAGTTTACTACTGTGTCTTGGAAATGGAAAAAAAGATTGATGATACAAACTACCGTACATCCAACCAACACTAAATGGTAAAATGTGAATAATCCATATACTTACTGTTAGAGGTCTCAAATGACTCAAACTTTACAGGCTGTATATAATTGACCAAGTTTGACATTTCCTCAGTAGCCATGGCCTCACTTCCAGCTGTTCCCTAGAACAGTTAAACTAAAATTAATACCAGAATGCTTTTCAATGAGAAGGTTGAATGAGCTTCTAGAGAAGTGAACAATTCTGCTCATCTTTTTTAAATGTTTCCATACCTCAAAGGAAGAGAAACACATTTAAAATTTGAAATATGAAACTTGAAATAAACAGATAATCTAAAATATGATATAGAAGTACATAGAAGCCAACTATTGGCATGTGGTGATGCAGTGGTTAGAATGCAGTACTGCAGGCTACTTTTGCTGACTGTCGGCTGCCAGCAGTTTGGCAGTTCGAATCTCACCAGCTCAAAGTTGACTCAGCTTTCCATCCTTCCGAGGTGGGTAAAATGAGGACCCAGATGGTTGGGGACAATATGCTGACTCTATAAACCGCTTAGAGAGGGCTGTAAAGCACTGTGAAGTGGTATATAATTCTAAGTGCTATGGCTATTTTACTTAGTCAGTTTTGTGGAGCTAATTCAGTTCCCTAAGCCAGGGATCCTCAACCTGTGGGTCGCGGCCCACTACTGGGCCACAGCTTTTTCATAACCTGGCGGTGTTAGTGGCTGGCTGGAGCATGCACATGTGTGTGCACGCAAAGCCCCACTTACATGAATGTAGTGGGGGCTCGCAGCCCCACTTGCATGAGTATCATGGGCGCTTGGGGCCTTACGTGAGCATCATGGGCACTTGCAGCCCTACTCTCATGAGCGCTTGCAACCCCACTTGCACGAGCAGCGGGTGCTCCCACATGCGCCTGCCTCTCCCATAAAACCATCCCCTCTTTCCCCACTCTCCCCCCCCCACTCCGGGCCGCCAACTCAGAAAGGTTGGAGAATTCTGCCTTAAGCAACATAACAGAGCATATATGGCGGAGTATCCCTACATATTTCAACATCTGCTCTCACTAAGGACTGAGCATGCTCTTTCCAAAATAAAAAGTCTACAAAAGTTATTTACAAATGGTTGCTGATCATACTAAATTAGACAGGGAGACATAGAATAAAGAATTGGAATGACCCGTTCATGAATATCAAGAGGAAGCCTTTTTCGCACCCATCTTTTCCATTACTCTAGATTTTAATAAGTATTAATAAGAGTATACGTATATCGGACTTTTATACAGTGTGCCTTTTTAAAAGAGGAAATGAACAGCTTTAACTGACTATTGAGAAAGTGGTCCATATGATCTGATTACGTGCTACAATAAGTTATAGACAGAAATTATTTCATGTTTGAGTCTTGGAAGACTAAGTTTTCTATTTCTTAAAGACATATATTTGAAGTTTGGAAATTAATGGATGGAAGATAGCAATGGATCCTGCATCTTGTTATGGTAAAGGAGTCCCTGTAGATTTTACCTCACTAGTCGTCAGCTATAGGGGATGGTGCTCATCTCTGTTTCAAGGATATTAAGCTAGCTCTGTCCAAAGACATTTCCATCATCATATGGCCAGCATGACATTACAAAGCACTGTTACCTTTCCACTGTAGTGGTATCTATTTATCTACTTGCATTTTCATGCTTTCGAGTTGCTCAGTTGGGGTGAAGATGGGAGCTCACCCCATAATGTGGCGCTCAGGCCTCGAACCTGGGCTGCTGGCTTTCCAGCTCACGAGCCCAGCACCTTAACCGCTGAGCCATTGCACCACCCATTACCGTAATTTCTTTATAATAAAGAAAATTAGTCACAAAGAAATTACTGTAAGGCCAGAAGGAGTTTCATTTACCAATAGCTATAAAATGGTCTGAAGGACCTAACACTTGCTTTGTACTTTTGAATAAGCATGTGTCCAATAACATTTCAGTTACAATTTTACATTTCTTGTTTACTACTAAGTGAACTAACTTACTCTCTCTCTCTTTCACTCTCTCCTCTCTCTCTCTCAGTCTCTCCTCTCTCTCTCCTCTCTCTCTCTCTCTCACTCTCTCCTCTCTCTCTCCTCTCACTCTCACTCTCTCTCTCTCAGTCTCTCCTCTCTCTCTCTCTCACTCTCTCTCTCTCTCCTCTCTCTCTCTCTCAGTCTCTCCTCTCTCTCTCCTCTCTCTCTCTCTCTCACTCTC
>JANHFT010001871.1:20410-35138 GCA_032467955.1 Pseudoxenodon macrops | reverse complement strand
CGGTAGAATTAAAAATGGAAGATATGGAACAAAAAAATTATGTAATTAATAGGGAATTAGAGGAAGCCATAGCTTATCTTAAAATGGAAAAGGCCTCATATAGTCTAAGATTTCAAAATGTGCCCAAAGAAAAAGGAGAAAACTTGGGAGATAAGATGGCAGAAATGATAGCAGAGGTGGTACAAAGGGATAAACAGGAGGTAAAGAAGGACATAGATCAAGTATATAGAGTATATACTAACTATGCGAAGAGACACAGATTGGCAAGAAAGGTGCACATCAAATTCACGAAAAGAATGATAAGGGATGACATATATAAAAAATCCAGAGAAGAGACAATAACCTACAAAAGAAGGGAAATTATAATTCTAAAACAGATACCACATAGGGTGAGGGATAAAAGAAGGCTTTACCAATTCCTTACTAGTAGACTAATAAAACAAGAAGTGATGTTTAGATGGCTAATTCCGGAAGGAATAACGTGGAAAGATAAAAAATATATAATAGATACTGTTGAAAAGGCACAAAAATTTTGGTAACAATATTTTAGGAAAAGTGACGAACAAGAGAGTAGAGGGAGCAGAGAAGAACTAGAAAGTAAGAGCCAGGAAGACGTATTAACGGAAGAAGAAGAGAAAGAGACAGAAGAGAAAAGGTTGCAGGAAAAGGAAAAGGAAGAAAGAGAGGGCTGCACGCAAGAAAGATTTCTTGCCAAAATCATGTTTGGAAGAGTAAAGGAAGCGCGTAGCTGGGCGCACCGAATGAGCACCCTTCCCTGCAGCCTGAGCGGTTTTCTGGCCAGTTGCTTCTGCCGCTGCACTCGGCTAGACATTTGGCTGTCAGCTCGGCTTCCTCAGTAGCCTGCAAGAACTTCCTCCCCCTCCCACTTCACTTGTCATCTTGGGAGGCAGAAGTGGGAGCGAAGAAGCTGCTGCTAGCCACTTTGTCCTCTCCTCCTAGTTTCTGAACAGTTGGTGAGTCCCGGCCAAACCGAACACTTGAACCTCCACCGGAGCATGCTCAGTCACCCTGCCCTCCTCATCTTCATCGCCTCCCTCTGTCTCTGCCACCCCCAGCACCACTGGCACTCTCACCTCTGCTTTTGCCCCTCTCCCTGCTCCTACCCCTGGCCGGGTCACCACCACCCCCGCTGTTACCAGCTCCACCAGCCTGGATTTTTGGAGTCATGGCTCCAATAGGGACTCCCTCACATTGGCCGAAGCAGAGGCCGGGCCTCAGGGCACCATCCTGAGCAAGCACGGAGCTGGAGGCAGGGGAGGATCTGTCTCCTTACCCAGGTGCCTGCCCTCCGCCGTTTTCATCAAGTGTGTGTGTGTGTGTGACAGAGAGAGACATTAACAAAAGTGGAATCTTCAAACTGATTTAACTGTAACATTCAGTTCATTTTTTTCAAAAGCAGAAAAGTGCATCAAACTTGGTTCTAAAAAATATATTGCTTGGTGCCATTCTTTGTTAAAGTTTGCATTAATTTTACTTCAGCCTTAGAAAAAGAACAGAACTGTCTCAACTAAACAGCAAGTAGAAATCTCAGGAACTAATTATTCTCCATAGTCAATTATCAAGAGACAAACTTCCAGAAGCTAAACATAAGAATGGCTTTAATCATTTCCTCAAAGTGATTTCCAAACTCTTCTGCCTATTCAAACCTCATTATTTACAACAGAGTAAATAATAATAAAAAAAAAACTGCCAACAAGAACAATAAGCTTTTTTTTAAGCCTATTGGATGAGAACAGCTGAATAACAAGGCCAACTGAAGGGCATCTATCTATCAGCTATGGTGCCCTAAGAACCAAATTTCATTTATCAGGCCTCACACTTGTATAATATTTCCAAGGGAAAGTGAGGGAGAAATGACTTTGTAAAAAAGGGAGGCAAAGGAAATGTTTCTTTTTGGTGAGACACCCCCCTTCCCACACACCCCTGAGCTTTTTCAGATATTCCTGCAATGTATGGAATCTTCAGCCACAAAGGCAGAAAAGTGTCCACCCCAAGGATAAAACACCCAGACACAAACTGAGCAACTTGGTATATGCAGTACGATGCAGTGAGACATGTGCAGATCTGTCCATTGGTGAAACAAAACTACCACTCCATAAACGCATGGCATAACATAAGAGTACAAACCCATCAGGATTCAGCAGTCCATCTGCATTTAAAAGAAAAAGGTCACTCTTTTGAAGACAGCAAAATCCACAGCTTGGACACAGAGGACTGCTGGTTTGAAAGAGGAGACATCTATGTAAAAATTGAACAGCCCTCCCTCAACGGGGATGGATGGGGCTGATACGAGATCATCGGTCTACAATCTACAACACAGTCCTTTCAACAGTTCCAAGAAGGTTCCACACCCATTTGCACTGCTCAGGTTGACCCTGAGGACACAGGTAAACCTCCAAGTGCCCTCAAAGACTCTCTAAAAGAATGCAAATGACCAGCTGTCTGCAAGAAATATAAATCCTTCCATTCCCCACCATCCAGTCATAGCTGAAGAAGCTTCTTGGATGAGAAGCAAAACATCTTCAAAGAAAAACTAGAAAGTCCAGTTGCCTCTTGAAAAAGCACCTTTGGGACAACCATGATCTGGATGTCTTAGAAACTCCATAGATATTTTTCTGTGAGATGTGGAGAATATGTCCAGCCACCACAAAGCTCATTTTAATTTAGCAATAAGATATTAGAAGAAATCAAATGGTTCATACCCCAACCCCCATGCTCCTCAGCAGTCTCAAATAGTCTGGGATTATCATGTCTAGCAATTGACAATCCTAGTTAATTAGCCAATCTGACTTTGCTTTTAATCACCAAATCAGAAGAAACTGTTAGTGCACCAGCTTGTACAAACTGGAGAAAGTGATGTGTGACTATCCACACCCAGTGTAGCTAATGGAAAACTAGTATGCTCTAATGTTATATTTTGTTCCAGGCCACCCAAAAAAAAACCTCACAGTATTAAAGGTGGCAAAATGTAAGAGAAGAGCAGGCAGAACTGGGAGGCAGGGTTAAATGAGTTATCAGCCTAGAATTGTTATGTTCCCATAAACAGTCTAAATCCAATCCCTCTTGAATTCTGTTTAGTATGTTGCCCAGCAGCTGAAGTGCAATCAAGTGATTGTGGGTGAGGTGGGGAGAGACTATCAGAACTTTGATCTTTTTTTCCAGATAGATCGTAATTTTGAATGGTTACTAAGGGATCAGTCATAAATTGAGGACAAACTTATATTATATACCTATTAATAAAACTTACATTTTGCTTTCCAATTTCCAAAGCAAAAAATAGTATGTTTAAAGGAACTGGTCAGTTATGTAGTTCTTGACACTTTTTTTTTTTGAAAAAAATGACTAGATAATAATAACAGACCCCAAACTGTATCCATATAATTTCTAGCTGCAGTCGCATTCAATTTAAAAACAAATATTAATAAATCTTTTCAGTTTTAAGGGGGAAAAAATCTGAACTGCCATACCTTTGCTATTTCTTCCTGAGCGGCTACTAAATTCAAGTAAGAGATATTGACCAGGTCGGGGCCATGCACAATTGTAAGCATTCGGTTTTCCAGTCGTCCTCCTACATTTCCTACATCCAGGTGTTCACGTACTTTTGGATCCTGGAAGTAAAAAGACAGCAAAATATTAAAGTTTACTTTCTGAAATTCAATTTCAAAAATAAAGCTAAGGGTTTTAAGCAGCTAGATGAAAACATCCCATATGGGATGCACGCATTCTCTTTCTACATAGTCATAATACCCTGCATTCTAAGCTATATCTTGAGCACATATATTTCCTGGTTGTGGGATGCAGGAAGCAGTATAGCTTGCAGTATCTTTAGGTTAGAGATTCTAGGTTGTATAGAGCAGTGTGAACATGCTTGTGGTAAAATTGGACTCTCTTGCACTTGTGGTGTGCTGGCCCTAATGTGCCAAAACTGACCCTCAGTGACCCTCACCATTAACAAGAAATGGTCTTCATTTGGTTCAGTGGTTTTCTCGGTCTTCATCCTATGAAAACCTCAGTTGCCAAAAGCCATTATTCATGGTTACAGCACGACAGATGGTGTCTTGGAATGTTAAGAGGATAATATGGAAATAAAATGAACTGAAAGGAAGAAAGGGGTTACTGCATATTTGTGAAACCAAGGCAATGAGGAAGGGATGTAAGAACTTTGAATAAAGATGACCTGATCTGGTAAAATGAAGCATGAGAACACCTGTAGTGCTGAAAGTTTAGATTTAATTATGGGTGAAAAGTAGTACGTAGCTACTGATTTGTGCATGCTCTTGCACACGCCCGCATGGCGGTTCTGTGCATGTGCAGAGCATCCTGGGATGGGTGGGCGGAGCCTTCCACCGCTACGAGATCGCCGATTAGGAGAGATCTGGTAGGAACCCACCACTGATGAAAAGGGTTTCATGTAATGAACTAATGGTATCTAGATTGTTGTACAACACGGGTGTCAAACCCGCGGTGTCACATTGCCATAACGTGACGTTTCACAATGTCTTTCCCTTCGTGGAGCTAGGGTATGCATGGCCTGCGTGTGACGCATCCAGCCTGCAGGCTGCCAGTTTGACATCCCTGTTGTAGAAGATATGTTTGGAAATAGTTTATTGTTGTTGGTGGCTGCATGTTACACTCCAGTGGATGTTAATTATGAAGAATTTGCAGTGAGATTTGCTGCAGAAAATTGTGCAGAATTCTGGCTGCATTAGATTTAGGAGAAAAACGTATTCTGTTATTCTGTTAATTGAACTGAATGAATTGCGCGGTGGGAATGAGAGAAGTGAATAAACAACAAAAACAAAAACCTGGACCATTTAGAAAATGGTCCCTTTATTAAACTGTTTTCACTAATGGAAGATTTTTCTAGAATGCAATCACAACCTGCTTTCTTGCAACTTAAATCCATTATTCCCTGTCCTATACTTTAGTATTAAGTCTCTGCCTAATACCAAAAGTTATTCCTTTTCCAAGCACAATTTCCTGAGAATCTATGAAGCATGATATTTTTTTTAAAGAAAAAAGGAAAGAGATTACAAGACTTCCAGCAATTGAATTAGTTCTTATGCACGTTCCATAGATCCCAAACCCCACTGAGAAACCCTACTGCCCTCATATTTGTTTTTACTGCCTTTTTGTGAACCAGTAGTCTCTTCAGTGACAACAAAGAAGCTCCTGGTGGTTGTTTATAAAACCATTTTCTGAATATTTATCACTCTGGGAATTTATTGTTGTATCTCAAATGACAGAGAACAGGTCTTAGCTTTCTTCTGTGTCACATCATTTGAAGTGGATGAAGGGGCCCATCCCAATCCTCCTTCAGTTTATTTTCCCATTAGAAATGAATAGAATCTTCTAGAAGCACCCAGACATCACTGGCGAAAAAGGTATTAATACTTTTAATGGGCTCTGATTATCAGATATTAAAGTGGAATTATAAAGTATACTTCTATTGAAGCAAATTAAAATTGGATTCATACCTTCTGCAGCCCGCCTTATTACATTGTTGAGTAATTGTTGCAAGCAATCACCTTTCCAATATCTTTCACACTGCTATTATCAAGCTAAGTACCGTATATTATACCGGCACATTTGACTTCTGTTTTCCAAATGCAGTTATTTTATGCTAATTTTCAATCAATTATTTTCAATCCATGCCTCTAATCTACTATGGTAATGAATATTAAAGACATAAACAATATTTGATTACCACATCCAATTTTGTGTCATTTGCAACTCTGAATTAACAGAGCTAGGTTTGAAGTTTCTACGTCCCCCCCTCCAATTTGATGAGGAATTGTTGAAGAATTCCCTTTTGAATAGTAATTTGAGCTGGCTGGGTGTCTTTTTCCTTTTTATGCACTGCAACCTACATTTTAGAAGCTTCCAAATCAGAAAAATCACATGGCATTTGCTAAATGTTTACAGCATTTTCACAATTGTGATAAAAAAGATACTGTTAGTTTGGCAAGATTTTTTTCTTGGGAAATCTATGCTGGGTTCTGGTAATTACTGCATTTTTTTCAACCTGGCATCAGAAGGATGCTTTTCAAAAATAAATAATATTTATTACATTTTTTTAAAAACAACATACAAAAACATACAAAAACTTACATACAATAAACAAACAAAAAATGCAAAAACCTTATATATACATACATATATTTCCTTTTACGGCTTTTTTTTTTTAAATGCTAGAAGATGCTTTTATTAACTCTTTTAGACTTTTCCCAGGGTTACACTGACTGCTCTGTAGTTTGCTGAATCCTCTCCCCTCACCCCCCACTCTTTTTAAAGATGGAGAAAACATTTGTCAAGGCTGGGGAAACCAGGAGAGTCAGGCAGTTCAAATCAGAGGTGGGTTCCTACCGGTTCTATCCGGTTCTATAGAACCAGTAGTAACTCCGTTATGACATCATGAAGCCGGTTCTGTCAGTGTCTTCCATGGGTGCCGCCATCTTGGATATTTTGTTTCTGCACATGTGCAGAAGCTATTTTTTGATTGCCGCGTGCACACTTGCTCGCTCAAGGCACGACCCTGAGCAAACCGGCAGTAAGAAGATTCAGAACCCACCTCTGGTTCAAATGAATATAAAGATTTATCGAAAGCTTAAGCTCTCTACAAAAATCTGAACTACTAACAGTCAAGGGAAATGTGCAGGAATAAGAAGACATTCAAAGTGGGCTGAGCTTAGATCTCTTTCTGTTGGGATTTGGGGCTTATGACATGTTTGACTCCTCCCTCAGGATCATCCTGGTCATCTCCTACATTGTGCTCTAGGCATTTGATCTTTTCCGTATTTCCCCTTAGGTAATTTACAGCATTTTCAAGCATCACCCAGACTTTCCTGAGAGATCATAATGAGCTCTGATTAGCAGATAATAAAGTGGAATTATAAAGTATACTTCTCAAACATTTCTCCAATTGAATTTATAAAGTTCATCTAGCCTATAACTGAATTGCTTCAAATTAATCTTGCCTTGGAGGTTGTATGGTGGAAACCATATAGCCTTAGCGGTAGGGTAATCATCGTTATGGAGCTCCCTTTCATGGGAAGTTTATTTAGTATCCCCAATGTATAGTTTTAAACAGCTTTTACAACTGGTTGCCTGTATTTGCTTTCATCTGATTAATTTGAGTTGCCCCTTTAAATTGCCCTTTTCATCAATCATTAGTATTGCCATTATTTTGATGGTTGGCTTTAGAGATAGATTGCGATCCATTTTGTATTTAATTTGCAGCTTCATTGTTTTTAGCGTATAAATCAATTTTGGCAGAGCTGCACACTAAGTTTGTAAGCAAACTAACCAGCTACTTCTTTTCCTGGCAATCAAGAATTTGATCGCCCTAAAACTTCATCTGAAATAGCTACTCTTTCAATAGTAAAAGTAGTAATAGTAATAAATACCTATTGTCTCTATCAACCGTGGGAGCCACAATTCTAGGAGAAATCATAACTCTTGTGATTTGCAAAACTGTTTTTTTTTAACAGTGAGCTGCCCTCAACTTGTCCCATATAATCTTCTAAAGTTATGAAATACCCCGACCGTTGGCCGAAGTCAGCCTTATTCTGTGTCAGCCGTGATGATTAATAAACCAATTGCCTTGATCTGACAAGATAAGAAGCAAAGCAAAGGGCCTATTTATTAAAAGCTCAAGCAGTGATTCATTTTTACATACATTTGTTGTCACTAAGTCAGGCAAAGATTTTTTTCAAATGCAATTCCTATTAACCTTGAAAAAATGTCAGTACTAGTTGTTGTTTTTTTAAGGGACAAAGAGGCCAAAGTAACAGCAGACTTCTACCCAACGTTTCTTCTCAATTATTTAGAATTATTAAGTTTATGATTCTTATGATGCTTATTTCACTTGACTCCTACTCAAGTGCTTTAGCATTTTCCAATCAGAAATTGCAAAGTTTCAAAAAGGGGCAAAACCACTCTTGAAGACGATCCTACATATACCATATCATTAGCCCACATTAAAAAATATGCACAACAAAACTATAACTTTTCTATGTGCAGTTGTTGTCCATGGGATTGGGTAGAAGCAACACATGGATATATAAATTGATACATTCAATTTGATGAATGTAATTATGTTGAAATCTGCACAAAAGATCTAATACATGACAGAGAAGGGACGGGAAGAGAATGCATCTGACACAATGTCACTGTCACAACTGAAGCTCCGTTCTGGGCAGCACAACACAATGAACAACTAAAACACTTTATTGTGCCAGGAAGAATGATTTGACCGTTCACTAATCTTAGAGCAGAGGAATGTATATGTCATATGATTGGCTTAAAACTCTAAATTACTCTGACTTGACAATATGAAGCAAAACATTGCTGTATTGCCTTTGATCAAGTAAAATTCAATTGCCAATCCAGCTGGACTATTTTGTGCCCATAATAGAAGAGGGTATCATTTTATGCTTTTCCTCCTGAGCTTCTCTGCCGCTACCTACTACTTATTCTTGGTGATCATTCAGGTTTGCTTCGTAACATAGCTTTTTACAAGAGCATAAAATAAAGATCCATTTTTATTTTAACAAAATTATCATTTTGTGCCCATAATAGAAGAGGGTATCATTTTATGCTTTTCCTCCTGAGCTTCTCTGCCACCACCTACTACCTATTCTTGGTGACTATTCACTCTAGGATTCATGCATAACGTATCTTTTTACAATGGATTATAAGAATATAAAATACAGATAGATTTTTATTTTAACAAAATGCTATTTAAGGCCTTCTGAGATTCATACATCTGGAGAAAGATGACAGCTCTTCAAGTCATAGGAAAACTTGATACACAATTGTGCATTATATGTACTGTGCATGCAGTATCCAGAGACCGTAGAAATTATAGCTTCATAAATGAGTTGGAAATATACAGGAATATTTCTGCCTTAACAAAAAAGCATTTTTTCTAGTCTGGATGAGGGAAAAACTACTGTGTGGTCTTGGTCAGGAACTAGACTATAAAATAAAAATATTTCATCCTGAGCAGTAGGATCAGATCATAGGATTTAGGGTGGTCTCCAAATCGCATCCTTTTGAGACCATTACAGCACATTTGGACTTCTTAAATTCATGTTTAAATTAGGCTGAAAAGTGTAATCTTTCTTCCCTTCAGTAATGTAAGTCTGGAAAAGAGACTGATTTCAATCAACTTGTATCATATTATTTCCATTACGAACAAAATCACTGTAAAACTCCTGAGAAGGCTGAGTTTTCAATTATTTGAGAGTATATTCCAGCTATAGTTGGTGGATATATTATGCATAGCTACTGATACAGCTTATATATATTTTAAGATCTTGCCCCATCATAGAAAATTGTTATCCCATTATAAGGCAATTCCAATCTTACTAGAATTTAAGTTTTTGTTTTTTGAGAAAGGAAAATAATTTGAAGATTAAAAAAACAGCACTTAATTCGATACAATCGCTATCTTTTCTACAGTTACACAATTAACTATCTATATATCACAGCATGGGGTAGTTTATTTGGAGTATCCATAAAAATAAATTTGGATCTGTGCAAAAGTAGGTGTTGTAAATTCTACAAAAACCAGAAAATACAGCTTGCATAAAAGCAGTTGCTTGGCAGAATAAAACCTTAGAGAGAGAAAAAGACAACAAACACAAATCTGCTGATATGCCCTTAATTTCCTGAATCATTTGCTTGTCTAAGGCATCCTACTGAGATATGTCCCTCTTGACTATTCTAACCATTTTGCTCAATTGTCTCCTCACCATTGTCACAAAGACCACATGGTGTTGGCACCAAGCGGTGTTGAAAGTCTATTACTTGAGCAATCTTATTTTTTATGTGGGGTGCATCTGCTTTATTTTAAGCGGGTGACTGGCTCATTTATTTCATTATCACTCCAGCTGACAAAAGTCCACAGCTAGTGCTTCTCTAGTGCACAAAAAGATGTATTTGCAGATACCAAGCATGACAGAAGCTGCAGGCATTTTTGTACAAAATAATCCCTGTCACCCACCAATCTTCTGAAATAAGGTCAGTGATAACATAACATACTCTAGGAGTATGAAAGTGTTGCACTGGGCTTATTCAAGGCTGGCATCCACAGCCAGGGTGGATTTCTTGGGCTTTATTTCTTTATTTACAATTACAGAATCAATATTCATTTGCTGGCTTAAGATACATGCATATAATTCACCCTTTAATATAAAAGAGTCGAGCCACAATAAAATACCGTTAAAATAATTCAACGGATAATGGTCAAGACATAGTAATCAAAACCAACATCATATCAACCAATCAGTTCAAAAGCAACAATATTAACTTGTTTTAAGTGGCATTAAAAAAAAGGAGGCTGGTAAAACAGCAGCAGAAATAAAGCATGTGGAAGAAAATTCAGTAGCATCCAACTGCAAAGCAGACCTAATTATCAAGGGGGAGAAACAAATAATCCTCTTTTCCCTATCGCTTCTAAATTTGTGCCAACCAGTGCAATGCACTGACTCATGTCTTCGAGATAAGCCAAGAGAAATTCAGTAAGGTTACAGCATTTCTCAGGGTGAGAAATTCAAAGCATGGGATTGGGGCTATGTTTTGAACAGACATTATCCAGGGAGAGATATCAAGTCACTCAGAGCAGAGGTGGGTTCCTACCGGTTCTATCATTGCCTGGTAACTTGGCAATGACGTCCCGGAGCTGGTCCTGTTGGTATCTCTGTGGGCGGCGCCATCTTGGATTGCGCTTCTGCGTATGCACAGAAGTTAATTTTTTCTTCTGTGCATGCGCAGAAGCTAGTTTTTGCTCACACGCAGCGCGACCCTGAGGGAACCGGCAGCAAAAATATCCGGAACCCACCCCTGACTCAGAGTGAAAGGGAAAGTAATGTTAGATTATGAAATAACGTGACAAATAATTAAGTAAGGTTTTACATCCAATATACACGCTATAATAAAGATGACTTTTAAAAATGCTTGTCACATAAGTAAAATCGGGGGAAACATGCCATATTACCAAGAGTTACATTCTTGTACAAACGTGACATTTCTTTTTCAGTTCTGTGCTGCTCAGTTCAATGTGCCAGTGTGAAAATTACCTGTAATGTGAATTTTTTTTCTGTATGACACAGATGCTAATAACCCAATTTGCATCACGGCTCAGAAACAGAGAAACCGTAGAGAGTAGACACACTTGTCTTCTATAAATTAACTTCCCATCTCCACTAATCCCTATAATCAAAAGCAGATTTGGTAAAATATAATTGAAAAGTCTTTCAGGGTGAATCAAAATGATTTGAAAATGCTTGGAAGATGTACCTTAGCGCTTATTAAAATATTCTTTGCATTGGTCACTTCATCCAATGTGTATCAATTAACAATACAAACTAGAAAACTGAGTATGCATTTGTTCTTCCATGAAGTCCACAATTGGCAAAGAGTGAATCCAGAGCACAGACAAACCACCATTCTACCACATTTAGAATGTGTAGCTACTTTTATCCTAGCATCAATATTATCATTTACAAAAATAACTATGATCCCCTTTATTCCCCTCTAGCCAAACCTTCCAGTCTCAGGCAATAAGATTTGTATAAGAGAAGATTGGAAACTGTACCCAGTTAAAACTACCCTTTCATCGCCTTTCTGTTGCTGAGTTCTAATGTGGACCATGCAGGGGTGGGGTGCTGGGGGTTCACAGGGGTTCGGGAGAACCTCTAGCTAAGATTCTGTGCAGTTCGGAGAACCGCCAAATCCCACTCCTGGCTGGAACACCCACCCCACCCCTCCTCTCCTAGGAGTCCTAGGATAAGTGCAGGGGAGGGCGAAAAACGGGCCTACTAGAAGTTCGAGAGGGCCTCCAGAGCCTGGGGAGTCCATTTTTGCCCTCCCAGAGGCTCGAGGAAAGCCTTTGGAGCCTGGGGAGGGCAAAAACACACCCCACATAGTGCAGAAGGCTGACTAGGCCACACCCACCATGGCCACGCCCACCCAGCAACCAAGCAGATAACTCCTTCCTAACATTTTTGAAGCCCACTTCTGGGACCATGAAGCAAGGACCTCCTTTCCACAGCCAAAAATCTCCTCAGCATTAATCCCCATAGACTTCAGAAGATTGCCTGCATCAAGGGTTGAGTGTTAAAACACAACTGGTGTATGTGTTTAATTAGTTTAATTCTACTTGGCCTTTCTGCCATATCTCGTCTCATTCATTCAGATGTCTTTATATACCAAGGCAAAATAAAAATCCTTGATGACCGATTTAGGATAATAGTCAGTACAGGTAGTCCTTCATTTAAAGCAGTTCATTTAATGACCGTTCAAAGTTACAATAGCACTAAAAAAAGGGACTTATGACCTTTTTTACACTTATGACCTTTCCCGTATCCCCATGAACATGTGATAAAAATTCAGATGTTTGGCACCTGTTCATATTTATGATCGTTGCTATGTCCTAAGATCATGTGATCACGTTTTCTGAAAAGCCAATTCAATGAGAAAGCTAGATTCACTTAAGAACCAGGTTACTAACTTATCAACTTCAGTGATTCATCTAACAACAGAAGCAAGGAAGGTCATAAAATAGGATAAAGTTCACTTTACAAAAGTCTTGCTTAACAACATCAATTTTGGCCTCTATTGTGGTTGTAAGTTGAGGACTACCTGTAGTTACTAAGATAGGAGTTGAATAAGACTAAAATTTAATTATATTTCTATATTCGACTATGTTTAATGATGTTTTTAAATTTTTAATGAATTGGTCATTCAAGAAATAGAACTGTAAAGAGTATATGGTACAGTAATGCATCAAATGCATCTGTTAGCTATATATTATGGAGACTGTAATATATCTAAATATAGGCAGATATATTTACTTCACTGGTTTCACGGTATAGATGGACACATGGATACTTCCTGGATGCCGTAACAAAGCTTTGTCTTTTTTTACTCTTTACTTAATGTGTTAAAGTTTTAAACATTTTGGTTATTTAAAATTAAAGAACAACAGTGAACAATTGCTTACAAAATAATGTAACATTGAAACTTACAAACATACAAAGTCTTGGAAATCTCTCATTTAAAAAAAAACCCTCAAAAAACAAAAAACTGTCCAGATTGTACCAAATAATGCTTTTGGCCACCCACTGTGCACAAAAAGATCCATTGTTCCTAAGGTCTTGACAATCTCCAAATGCTAAGGATACATCCAAGAAGAACATGTACATGCTTCAACAGCAATTCTAATAACTCTGTAGATTTCTTTTTAATCTCATGTTGAGGGCAAAATAAATTGCTTTCATATTTTTAAAGTCATCCATAACAGGTTTACAAAACAGTATTCAAATTAATTGTTTCAGTTTGTGCAATAAATAATATATACCATATATCTCTTGTGGCACTGTGCCGATATTGAAACTACTCATCAGAATTTTAATAGGATCATGTAATAGAGATTCAATTGCAGAGTTGATTTGTTCAATAATTTCTTTTCATAATTTTATTTCTTCACGCTAATTCAAGTAGATTTATAGTATATTAAGTTATGTTTATTTTACCCAAATTCTAAAACAATAACCTAGAATTCAACCTTTTCAAAAGTTTGAACATGTAGTAGATCATAAAAAAAAAACTTGTAAATCTACACACTATCAAAACGCTGATTTCCATTATCTTTAACTGGGTGAAATGGTACGCCATAGGGTAAGGTTTTTTGAACCAATGAACCCCAAATGGGTTAACTTACAGAGTGTGCCCAAAATCCAGGAGCTATGATTATCACGGAATTTAAATTTGGCAAATTTTGTAAAACACTTTATTGTACCATAAATTCATTTTTATTTTATTTTTTTTATTTATTTCGTCAAGCATGTATTAGGTAACAGATATAAGTAGAAACATGATTATGAATACCTGAAATGGGTACGAATAAAAGGGAACATTAGGACAGGGGCAGTAGGCATGTTGGTGCGCTTATGCACGTCCCTTACAGACCTCTTAGGAAAGGGGTGAGGTCATGAGTAGACAGTCTAAGGTTAAAGTTATGGGGGTTTGGGGAAGAAACCACAGTGTCAGGTAGTGCATTCCAGGCATTGACAACTCTGTTATTGAAGTTGTATTTTCTGCAATCAGGTTTGGAGCGGTTGTTGTGGTTGAAGCTGAAGTAGACATTGACAGGTAGGACATTGTAGCAGATAATTTTACATACTACGCTTAGGTCAAACTGAAGGCGGCATAGTTCCAAGTTGTCTAAGCCCAAAATTAATTAAGATTAATTTTAATCTTAAAGATTAATTAAAATTAATTAATTAAAATTAAGCCAAAATTCATAAAGCAGCTTAATTATATGTTACAAAATGTCACAAAATATTTCCTGTGCTGATGTTTCATTGAGATGTACAATTCAACATGGGCTATTTTCAAGGCAGATGCATCCCTGAGTGTTTCCCTACTTTTCCAGTGAAGACAGAACATTAGAGGCTCTATCACTGTTGGAGGAATTGAGGAATCTGGTAAGGAAAACTCTCTGAAACAATGACCCAAAAGCCTGTCTAGTTAACACTATTTACCAGATTTACATGGCCTATAATAATTAGACAAGTAAAGCTGAAATCATGCTGGTTAGTCTATACATTTGAATTTTATGGTCATGCCAGACTAATCTTATTGCATTCTTTGACAAAGTGACAAAATTAGTGGACCAGAGGAATACTGTCGATATAAT
>JANHFT010001871.1:9129-20310 GCA_032467955.1 Pseudoxenodon macrops | reverse complement strand
GAACAATTAATCAGTGGAACAACTTGCCTCCAGAAGTTGTGAATGCTCCAACACTAGAAGTTTTTAAGAAGATGTTGAATAACCATTTGTCTGAAGTGGTGTAGGGTTTCCTGCCTTAGCAGGGGGTTGGACTAGAAGACCTCCAAGGTCTCTTCCAACCCTATATTATAGAATATAGTAATTATTCTATAATTACTATAATATTAATTTGTGCAAAGAAGGCTTATTTAATTATTCTGCAGGAAAGAATAATTATGAGAAACTGCAGCATAGAGTCTTCACTAATTTGTAAGAAATTTATATTAACAGGACTATTTGTTTATTGTATTTCAAACTGCTACACTCAAAACTCCCAGCAGTTACACCATTAAAAACAAAACAAGGAAAATAAATAATATTAATTCGGTGAAATACAAAAGAAATTACTTGAAAATGTTATTCCATATTGGTAAGAGTCATTATTGTTATTACTACAATTTTCTCTTTGAATCCAGTAGATTCTTTTATCAGAATTTAAAACAATTGCTCAGATGCAAACATGGATTCATTCTTAATCTGAGATGTAATTTATTGTTGCACAGAGCAAATGAATACAAATTAACTTGTATATGTGGATTGGAAGAGAATTCATGCAGAAATCTTAGTGAACAGTGGATTGTTGATTTCTCTTAAAATATGCTACCTTATTAAATGTGTATGCATGTGATAAATACATTCCAATTAAAAAACTAAAGTGAAATATATACTATACATTTTACAATTATATTTAGATTATATACTGTATCTTTGGAATATCTTGTTAAAATTCCAATTGTTGAAATTCAGCTACTGTGATTTCATCCACGAATTTTAAGGGAATTGCAGACTTCACCGTACATCCTTGATTTAAGCTATAGTTGAGTGTTTCTATGCAGCATTCTAGATGTTTAATTAAGAGTAGTCTTTCTTGTGATCTCAGTGAATATTGGTTTCAAGAGGACAAAATGTTTGCTATACTGAAAGAAGTAATCAAAAGCATTTAATTAGCTAAATTGATATTAAGCTGAAAAGAAGCATAAGGAGCAGCACGCCAAAACTGAAAATTATGTGACTTGCTTTATCATAACATGAGAATATCTACCTAATTAAATTGACAGGGCGACCTATTTCACCATGGTGATTCAGGGTGGCTAATAGCAGTTAAAAACAAAAGCAGCAGCCAACTAAAATGCATAACCAGCAGCCAAGGTAAATACTACTTAAACAGCCATTACTACAACTATCTCACAGGTTCTAAATGATAATTTGATCCCAATGCCCAGTAACACTATGATTTCTACAGTGGGATGGGAATAGAGATTTTGTAACATCCTTCCCCCAGGAGTGGGGAGAGAATGGGGATTTTGCAGTATCCTTCCCCTGCCATGCCCACCACGCCACACCCACAGAACAGGTAGTAAAAAAAATTGGATTTCACCACTGGTCTGATGAGATAGGAACTATTGGAGATAGGTGGCCCTACAGATAACCCAGCCCCATCCAATAAGGGCTTTATAAGTGATCACTGTAACAATGAACTGGGCCTGGAAGTACACTGGTCACCAAAACAGTGAGTGGAGCATTTATATACCCATCTGCATACTAAGAGCCATCACAACTCTTCGTGTCACTGCATTTTGAACTAATTGCAACTTCTAGATGTCCTTCAAGGGCAACTGCATCTATAGCTCATGGCAGTAATCCACTGGGCTTTTGACCGCCGGTGTTTCTTGAGAACTGCCAATGTATATAAGACACAATGGAAAGAGTCATGAACTTTTTAAGTGCTTTATTTCTTGCAACAGTTGAGACAATACATCTGCAACTCAATATACCATTCGGAATTATTCTTGTAGCAACATTGCAGGCCCACTGGGGAGTTGACTCAACATTTGCTAAATTAATTCAGCCCATGGCTTCAGGCATGTGTAAAAGTTAGCTGAGAGACAAATCTGCTTTTTCATATGAAGAACAATTATGTAACAATCATTTGACCCCATAGATAAGATTGAAGGTGTCTTGAACAAAGAATCAATTCTGTCCCAACTATATTCCTGGGCATTGTACCTTGACTTTCACCCTAGTACTCTTCACCCATGTCCCCTTACTCTCTGTATTATAGTGCAGATAGGAGAAGGAAAATGTGAGATAGGACCTTCTTTTGATTTTTTAAAAAGTTTATGGTGACAAACAGGCGGGCTGGTGGGTGGAAGGAAGGAGCATTGTATACTCCAATTTAGAGCTGTCCTAGTTATGTTAGCTCTTTATAAAACCATCTTACCAGAATGTGACTTTACTTGCAATCCTCATTCAAAATACTGTCAACCTCAGCTTCTCCTTGACTTGAAGAGGCTATAGAATCTGTCTCTAATTCAAATGTCTTCCCGGAATCTGTATTTTGCTGATGATAAATCACGTATCATTTATTTCTGTCTTGCGCAGGAGAGGGGGTGGGGAAGGGGGAAGGAAATGCTGGTTCTTGTGAAGCATGACAAACCAATCTGTACTGATGGCAACTAATATCTCAGATATTAATATCTCAATGCGGAGATACAGCATCACAAGGAATTTAACTGTCAGTGAACTCAGTGTTACACATTTTAATTATTTTTCGGTAGCTTGCTATCAAAGAATTTTTATTTTGGAAAATGCCCACAATTCCCAGTATTTGCAATCTGATGAGGAACATCGCGTTGGCACACAGGCTTATCTAGAAGAGCTGATGCAGATGATGAGTTCAGTGGCGGTGTTTCTCTAATGCTGTTAATCCATTCTCAGTCAGTGTCATTCAATTTGCTATGTGTCACTTAAAGCGAGTGGCACAGTAATCCATGCTATTTTGACGCTTGTCGCTAAGACATATTTATCAGCAGAGAGCTAAACAGGAGGCTTGTACAGTCACTTTATTGTTGCTTTGAAAAGATGATGTTTTATCAGAACAATCAGAACTCAAAATATGTTCATATAAGTATGGAAAAAGGAGATGCCATTCAAAGCTAAGATAAAAATGTAGAAACACATTTAAACATTATAAGCACTTAAATACGGATCTCCCACACGCTAACAGGGTGGAAGGCAACCATACCTCAGGGGCAACTGATTCCATAATTAGAATTAGAGTTAGAATGCTTTACTGGCCAAGTGTGATTAGACACACAAGGAATGCCATTGGATTACTCATCTTTAGCTTTAGGTTGAGGTTGAGTCTTGAAGTATTCTGTTCCAAATACAAGGTAAGAGATAAGCAGATTCTAACTAGAGTAACAGTCCCAGAGGAGAGAGGAAGCAAAGCCACAGAGGGCTTTACAGGTTTGGAAGCAGAAATTATGAGCATGTCTTAATCAACATGCTTTAAAAATACTGGTGCAGCCATCCCTCCATTTAGTTCCTACTTTTTATATTTTTAAGCATATGGCACATGTTAGCCAGGGATCACTGAAGCAGCTGGCTGACTCTGTGAAAGGAATGTTTTCAGGCGGTGTTATATTGCCCATGGGACAGCTGAATGCCAGTAGGCAACCAGGGGAGGCTCCTTTCCTGTCCCTACGTGGTTTATTCGCTCACGGGAATCGAGCCGCCGAGCTGCAGACCTCAGCGGAGTGCAGGTTCAACGTCTTACCACATGAGCCACCTACTGTCTTGAAGTCAACCCATGTATAGTCTGTCTGAAGAACTGGGGACTTTCCATCTTAATGAATCTGGTGGTACCGGGCATATAAAGGCTCTTTTAAGTTAGATGAGAACGGATATTCTTCAAGTGTGCAAAATGATGGAGATAGGGGAGAAGCAACATTTAAGTGCCATTATGTCAAGTGTGACGGTCCAGAAGAGAATCAAAGGAAGTCTGACATTTCTGAATGGGTATATGATATAAGTGAGCAGATCACAAGATATTAATCCCAAGATAGAAAGAGAGAGGAAAGAGAGAGTTACACCATAAACAGTAAAAGCCTACAGGCAGCCAAGCAGAAATCTGGTGAAAGTGATAGTAAATCTATATGTGAAGGCCGTGACAGGAATCCTTTCATTGGAAACAGATTATGCTATTAGTGCTATACAAAAGTAACAGAAATGCCAAAAACTAGGAAAATGAAAATGATTAGAAACTATGTGGCTGAGAAATGAAATTTGCTCACGAGGCACAATTCAATATCAGTAAATAGTCAAGTTTACATACATTCTCTTTTGTTATCATTTCTTTATTTACCAAACATATAACTACTTATTACTGTTACTTGCTTTTTTTCCCCCAGATCAGTTTCATTTATAAGTATTTGCAGAATGGTATACCTGATTTCTAAATTTACACTTTTTGTCAAGCTAGTCTAGAAACTAAAACTAAAACACTAAAATTGTATGTGTGTCCCATTATCAAAATCCAGTTATCTGGAGGCAAGTAAATTAAATGACTGCACCACTTGGTGATGGAAATTCCCAATTTTACCATCATTAAACAAATGCCACTTGGATGGTAGATAGATTTAAATGGAGAAATGCAATAAATAATAACGGTTATTTAAGGCTTGTTTTAATTATTTTGTTTTATGCTGTCCAGAGTCACATTTGTGAGATATCAAATCAAATCTTCATTAGGATCTTCCGTGCACGCCCTATTGTGCGCAATGATGGGGACATTTTACATCTCTGACATCTGTAAATTCAGTTCAGTTTTATTATTATTCCTGTAGTTATTTATTAGACTGATTATAGCGCTCTAAAAATTTTGGGCAGCTATAATACTTATAAATTAATTTCTGCATTAAAAAAAATCTTCAAGATGCCATGGATTTCTTCAGTGGTTTTCCTGAACTAGATGCTGATTACGTTTCTGAAAATCATTGCAGATTATACTAGAAAGAATAAGGTAAACATGAAAATATATCAGTATAAGAGATCTAGCTGCAGCCAATCAAATGATTTGATATGTGCTTTTCTATTCCTGTGCACTTACTCTTTTGCACCAAGGAAACTACTCTAATGAACTCCAAAGTCAGATACATTCATCATGTTGAGCCATGAAGTATTTATTTGAATTTAGCTTTGTGTGATGTGTGAACCCTGTGTTTTATGGATTATTCCATAAATCCTGATTAAGCAAACTATGATTTAGCCTAATGTGGGAAATCAGTCAGTAGTAAATAGTTGAGCGAATAATATTTTTTTAAAAACCTGCAATTTTAACAAAACTACTTTTTCCTATGTTAACATATCCAATGCAAGCAATTACACAATGATTGGAGGAATATAGTTGTGTTGATCAACTTCCCTGTGTGATTGGTTTCTTTCCCACAATGCTCTGGGAAGCAACCATGTCCAGTAGTTCGGACGCCATTTTAATTATGGCTATTTTATCTATTACAGCAAAACTTGCTTGGTGGGGAGTGAAGGCTGAGGAAGAAGGCCTGATTCACTGGGACAAGAAGAAGATTATTTGCAGTGGCACATCCAGGATGGGCAAACGGCCTTACTCCATTCAGTTACATTGTACACTGAACTAATCTGTGTCATGAGAGGGCATTTTATATAAAAGCTTCAAGTCCGTAAGATTTTGGCAAAGACCCAAAGTAATTTCTTCCGCTTCAGAAAGCTCAAGATGAGCTTGCCCAGTAAAGTTTATCATCTGCACAAAATATATTAATGTAACTTTCTCATTTAAAGCTTTTGTTCAGTAAAAAGCTTCAAGGAACCATTTTATTATGTGATCATTTCTTTCTTTCTTACAGATTTGGGAATGGAATGTGTTTTGTTCTGCCCTTACCGCTATTCAGCAATGAAGTGAGAAGCTGCTTAATGGATGTGACTTTCTCCAAATACTAAGCTAAGCTTCTGGAATCATATGACTCTCCAAATTCAGAAGACTCAGCTGAGAAAAATAATATGCATTATTTTCTTGATGAAATCCTCTATTTAGCTTGTGTATTTTATACCACTCTGAATAATTCTTGAATTTTTTTAAAAAAGTATTTCTTTGGGCATTATCTGATAGACTGCGTTCATCCAAATCCCTGAAAGAAAACTCCAAGCTTGTTACTCTGTTATTTAATCTGTCAAGATTTTCCTCAGTTGTTCTCCAGGCTCCTGAAACCTCTGCCATAACCGTATTAAGGCAAAGTCTGCTTTAGCAAAAAGCAAATTATTCAATCATGTTTCACTTAGTATTTCCTTGTAAAGATAGAGAGAATGAATAGCAAGAGGAGGCAATGAAACTTTAGCCCTCCTGTCTTTCTTCTAATTTGTTTCTGTCATATATGCTTTGTGTCCTCCTCATTCAATAATCTAAGAGAATACCGAACTTCATCCACATCAAATAGTTTTTGAAGGCATTTCTTTAAAAAAAAATAGTGATTGGAAGCACCCCAGTGTCACTATTGTTGACTATTTATTGTTAGATTGTTTTATTGGTTGCTGACTTATTTTTAGATTGTTATTGTTTGAATTGTTTGTCTGTTATCCATTTCAGGAGTCAACTCTGATTATGGCAGCCTACAGATATACTTAATACATAATCTCAGAGGATTTCTTAAATGTCAAAGAAATCATGAGTACTGCAACTGAAATTATATGACAGCGTTATATTTATTCTGAGGCAAACAAAAACCACCCAATCTGAAAAGGAAAATGATCCAAACTATTAGGGATGTAACTTTTTTCAGCTTAATGTAGAAAACACAGCATGTCGGTTAAACCAATAAACTAAACATATAATTGTTCAGGGCTAACCAATGTGAAGATTATAGCTTCTTAGGTGACAAATCTCTATCTAAATTTGGATCAAGAATTTTATTGAAATTCCCCAATTATCAAAACAATAATGAGGACAAGATGTCTTAGGCAATTATGAAATACACCAAGGATACCCAAATTAGGATCATGAATATTAACCAAACAGTAGCCTTTTTTTCCAAAACAGTTAACAGCTGTTTACATCTGTTGTTCAATCAAACATAGAAAGCAAAGCACCTTTGTGCATTTATATGGCTGCTCCCCTCTTTCACCCCCTATCAAATCATGAATGTGAACAGCTTTTATCTGATTCTTCTGCAATTTATCTTTATACTCATTTAATGGATTTATTTCTTATAAATTGCAGATCAGTCTAGCATTTTATGTTTACAAATATTCGTTTTCTTTTGTAAGGCGTACCCAAAATCTTCATGTCTCCATTCCAGTATTGAAAAACATATTAAAAATATTATTCATCTAATACATACCGTATGCGCATACCTACTAATATTAAAACATCAAAGTCAACACATTCTTGTTAATAATGATTATCAGTAAAGGGTTATGAATGACATTGTTTATGGAATAATATGGCTGATGCTGAAATTGCATTTGATTTGAATCTGAGAATCTTAGAAGTGAGAAGGACCATTTAATCCTAGGAACAGGATAAGAGGAAGCTTTTCCAGGTATACATATATCTGAAATTCTCTTTGGGGGTCTACAACCACACACATTCTTGACTGATATAATTGCCAAACACATCTTCATAGAAAAATGCAAGTCTCAGTCTCTGTAGCCACACAACAGAAAACCTTTTGAGATCTGAAATTATCTCAGCAACTGGCCGGCCTACTAGGGCTTGCACTACCTTCCCATGTATCCCATTTGGCTTTTTACTCAGAGCTGAAGACTTAAAGCAGGTCATCCAAACTCAGAGAAGCTCTACAAAGTAGAAATCGAGACCTTGTTTTGAATTAAGTTTACCTTAATCCCTCTCCAAGGAGAGTGCTCTCTTGGTTATGTATTGGTTGTGGTTTAGTATTTGCTAATTCAAGTTAATGAGCCCCACAATTCATAATCATGAAAATCAGCTGAAATCTCTCTCTCCTTCTGAGAATCTTTTTATGGTTGAAGGCGGTAAGAAACTGAGGTATAAATTGAAAATCGACTGTCAGACAAACAAACCTGCAGTTTCCCTGCTTTTATGGCATGGCTATATTAAAACCAAATTAAAATATACTGGAGTAACTAGGTAATAAAGAATCACATATTAAACCCCAATTAATGAAGAACGCTATAGAACGGACATGTTCTGTTACCAAGAATTTTATGATGCTGTTGGCATTTGTTGAGGAAAAACCGAATATAATCATATTATAAGAGCAAGAAGGTGTTTATAAAAATGCACATCAAAAATGTATGCCTTAGACAAAAATGCAAAAAAAGCACTTATATTTTTTAGTGCCAATGCTGATGTGGGAATAAGCTGAAGCAAAGCTAGAGTACCGAAAACAAGAATATGAGGGAAAGCAAAACAGCCAATATCATCATTCTCATCAGTTATAATCTTTGGTTAGAGTTGGGTGTCATTAGTAATAATGGATAATTTGGTAGGCTTCTACTTGCTGTAATTTATAGAGAAGACCCCTTACTGTAACAAAATCAGTACATCTTATTTGTCTCTACTGGGACTTATAAATGATATTCATACAATAGATACCTTCAAAAAGCACAAAGAACCTTTCCTTTGCAAAGTTGCTCTAATACATAATAACACAGTACTGGTATGAATGCAGTAGGCAAATCTAGATAGCATAAGAGCACCATGTATTTGCAGAGGAAGAACATACAGCTCAATAGTTTATTACATTTAGGAGCAAGAAAGATAACTGCATCCATCTGGTAAAGCATTTGAATTTGAAGAGAGCTATTAATTTTACATATTGAGTTTGGGAGGTTTAGGAAGGAAAGGTTAACAAATGGTTGAATTACAAAGAATCATTAATTAGTGGGATATGATTGCCATACTGAAGCATAGTTGAATAATTTTAAAGTCGTTCAAAGACAAGCAAAAGAGAAAAACCTATTATAAATCATAAGAATTTAGAGAATACCCATACTTTTTTTCCGCAACCAGCCTCTCTGGAGATCTTCAGATATATTTAATAAATCTCAATCAGCTTCATCCATTAACCCAAGAAAAGGGTTATGGTAACAGTTATGGTAATCATTTGGAGGGCTCCAGGTTGCCTACCCGAATCCCACCACACCAATTCCTCAAGAAACATGCAATTGAATCTTGTTGTCCTGCAACTTGCAAACTCGTGGCTTAGTTCAAACGGAGCAGAAAGGCCACACAAGGAAACAAGGAGTTTGATTATGGTGTTGAAAAGCCACACTTCTCATTTCAATGAATGCTACAGAATGAACTCATCTTCTCCGTTTCATCAAAATGCTGGTTTGAAAGCAACTGACACTGAACTAATGCAGTCCCCATTCTGCATTCAATTGGGGAAAATGAGACAATAATTAAAAAGCCTGCTTCCTTAGATAACAGGACAGGTATTGTTGATGACAATGTAAAGGAAATCGCTAATGCAAGACATAAGCATTTAATACTCTCTTCAAACGAACAAAGGCAGATTTGTCATCTGTTCCACTTTACAGGGGGGAAAAAGCTTTGATTGGGAGCAAACAATGCTTGAAAAGTTATGGGCAATTTTATTTCTTTGAGCTCTACAATAAAATCATCCAGGGACATCTGGAACCTCATGAGATGGAAAAAAGAACAACAATGACGATTCTGCTGTTTTAGTCATCAATCTCTAGAGAGGACATCAAAGATAGATATTTGCAAGAAAACTCTACTTCTGGAGGGAATTGAACTGATTTGATCAGTCTTCCTTTAGATGTGCCCTGCTGATTATTTTGACCATGTTTCCTATGAGTATCAGCTGGCATGGATGAAGTAAAAATAAAATAAAATAAAATTGTAGGCCAAATGCTTAAAGGAAGGAAATCATGTTAGGGAAAGATTAGGTTGAGCAATCACAAAATAAAACAATTGGGACGATGTATAATGCAAATGTTTAACATTTCCTACTACATAAAAGAGGAGAAAGCTTGCAAAGCACAGATATTAAGGTGTGCTGAATCAGACTAAGAAGATTTAAATATGATTTGTACAGGATTTATTTATTTTTTTAAAAATACAATGCTGGCCATTGTTTCCTGCTCCAAATATTGTAATGAGGCATGCTGCCTGTCTAGTCAATCTGTCCACAAGCGAGAAAAAACTCTTCAAACACAAATCAGAACAGGATTGGTGTGAGGGGAGAAACACCCCCTTCTCTCTCTCTCTCTCTCTCACACACACACAGAAGAAGGCTTAACAAATGGAACCAGAGCTACTTAAGGCCTGGGGAGGGGGGAAATCCTCCAATGTACCCCTACAGGAAAGATATATCTAGCCTGCCTTGTGTTTCCTAATGTTTATATATACTTTAAGTGTGCAATACAAGAGGAGCATGGAAGCATAAATATGCAGAGGATACACATAAGTATCTACCCAAATAAAATTCCCTTGCACACATACTGATTAGATCCTGGGAAGGAAATGCAAGCCCACCTAAATACATAAGCACCCAACATATTACTTTGTTATAGAGAAGAAAATACAGATAGTCCTTAAAGTCTGTAGAGTTTCTCAGTCATCCAGGTCATGGTTGTCCCAAAGTTGTCTTCTTTTCAGGAGACGACTTTCTTGTTTTTTCTTTTGAAGACGTTTTGCTTCTCATCCAAGAAGCTTCTTCAGCACTGACCATTCCCCTGTCAGAGCTGAAGAAGCTTCTTGAATAAGAAGCACCATGTGTTCAAAAGAAAAAAAAACAAGTCCAGTTGCCTCCTGAAAAGAAGCACCTTTGGGACTGATAGTCCTTGACTTATGACCACAACTGAGTGCAACATTTCCATTGCTAAGCAAGACAATGGTTGTGAGTTTTGCCCCCTTTTTTGTGACTTTTCTTGCCACAGTTATTAAGTGAATCACAGCAGTTGTTAAGTTGGTAACATAGTTGTTAAGTGAATCTGGCTTCCCCACTGACTTTGTCAGAAGGTCACACAAGGTGATCACATGACCCTGGGACACTGCAACTGTCATAAATACATGCCAGCTGGCAAGTGTCCCAATTGTGATCACAATTGTGATGCTGCAACAGTGTGAAAAATGGTCAAAAGTAACTTTTCCAGTGCTGGTGTAACTTCAAATAGTCACTAAATGAATGGTTATAAGTTGAGGACTATCTGTACCAAATGTCTTGTACGTCCACATTTGGTAAATAATCTTCAAAGCCGTAGTCTGCAGGCTTCCCTTGCCTATTTAGACATAATTCACTTCCTTCCTTCCTCCCTCCCTCCCTCTTTCTTTTCTTCCCTCCC